>MU533908.1:5122448-5153008 GCA_024362625.1 Silurus asotus
TATATGTGTGTGTGTGTGTGTGTGTATATATATATACATGTTTGTGTATAAACATGTTACAGGTCCTGTAACTATTCATTACGTTACAACTACCATGAGTTTAGCTGCAAGTTTGAATATAAATTGTATCTAGTAGATTCTCTGGAATTAAAACACTTTTTGGTTGATATTTCAGATGGCTGTTTCCATTCATCGGACACATGGGGATCTGCACGTCGGCTGGGGTGATCCGTGACTTTGCTGGACCTTACTTCGTATCGGTGGGTTTGTAGGATTGAAATTAAATTAAATTAAATATTTGATTATAGTAATAATAATCGTATTAACAGAATAGAGTTTAGTGCCTGTTGGTCTTGTGCTTTTCAATAATGTTATAGTCTTCTGTGTATCCAAGAGATCCAGGAAGTATAACTGACCATGCTCACTAGGTGGGAGGGGCGTAATCCCGCTCCTGTCAATCGAAGTGGCAATTGCACATCATGGCTATCTGTAAGCTCATAAAAGCAGAAGAGGGTAGATAGCGCTTTCTTGTAAGTGTGTTACAACACTTTTAATGAAGCATTAAATTCAACAGCTGGAAAAAGCAGGAAGGATGCAGTAACGTATTTCAGAGGAGGCACGTGTGAGCCTTCATAGTTTACTTTTCTTTAGCAGAACGCTGACTGGTGGCAGGATTTTGGAGCAAGACTTTAAAATGAAAAAAATGAAACACTGAAAAATGTAAAGATTGCATATAGATTGCTAAATAACTGATGTGTTGCAGGAAGACAACATGGCGTTTGGAAGACCAACAAAGTGAGTCAATACATTTAAATACACCTGAATTTGTTGAATCTTGGTTTTATTTATTTATTTATTTATTTATTTATTTATTTATTCAGCACTGCAGAGGCCTCTTTGCCTCTGTAATGCATTAGAAGTCAGAAAGATGCACATCCCTAGTGATTACTTAAATATGAACGAAAGCGTTATATAGTAGGAGGGTTGAATACTTTATTCATCCTTAGGAAGGAATTTGGCGTCACAAACAGCCACAAATAAAGCAAAAGCAACAGGGAGACACTTCACACAACTTTACAAAGTGCACACAAAATTCACAATGTACAACAAAATAAAAGAATAAGGACTAAACAATTATGAATAAAAATGACATAAAACAGCTCTCCAGTTAAAGATTAATTGTAACGAAAATACGCAGCCTGACCAAAATACAACACGACCTGGACCAAGTGCAGTGATACAGTGAGTAACCTATCAGTGGGAAGACATATCCTGTGATTTTAAAAAAGATGTTACTCTTTTTCAGAAGGGTCAAATTATTGACCATCAAGTAAAGAACTTAAGGAGATTGCTAAAACTACTCAAGCTGGGTTAAGAACAGCCATAAAAATAGGGGGCGACCCGGATCACCTCCAGTGGACCAATAAAATAGTGTGACTTTTTTGGTCGAGGCAATGTATATTACAGAGAAAAAAAATAACCTGTAATAAAAAGGCAGGCTAATTTTTAATAACAAAAATATTATTATTTTATTGGTGATGGGAGACTCTGATTACTATGTAAAGTCTTCATTAGCACATCCCATGGTTCTCATGTGGTTAAGGTCTGGACTCTGCTTCCTAAACAACTCTTTGTGAATGAACGAATCCAATGAATCTAGAGATTGTCATCTTGGAATGTGCTTGTGCCATCAGGGAAGAAAAAAAAAATCTATTGATTAAAAAACCTGATCATATTCAGGTAGTCAGCTGACCTTTATTTATTTATTTATTTATTTATTTCCGAATTTTGTCCTGACCATCTGAACAAACGTCAGATCATAACGCTGCCCCCACAGGTGTCATCTGCCTCCATTCTTCCCCTGATTCTTGCACCCATCATTTTGAAACACTGCAAATCTAAGCTCAGACCACATGACTTTTTTTTTTTTTGCACTGCTCCAGAGTAAAATCTTTGTGATTTTTAGAAAACTGAATTTTTTTTTTCCCCGAACAGCCTCACTGATAACTTCTTCCTATTACAATCCCCAAACACGATCATTCTTCATTATTTTCGGACCACATTTTTTCCTCAGAGATGATGGTTTACCACTATTCTTTCAGGTTTTAATAACGTAGTGGACAGATTTGAACAGATGTAGTTTCAGCAATTTCCTTAGAGAACAATAATTGGAATCTTTTTTAAATCCGAGTATTAATCCGCTACATTATTAATATTCTATATCAATAATTTTAGATCATGTTCTGAAATAATGCAGCTGAGTACAAGTGATGAGAAATGGAAATGAATGATTTACCACTCAGTGTAGTGTGTAATACTGTGCAGTTCTGTACAAAATGCAGTACAGTAGTTGGGAATGCAACATTTTTAGACATATTCAGTTGTAAATATTCAGTAATCCATATATTTTTATTCAGGTACTGGATGCTGGATGTCAGCAAAGTGTATGCCAGTGGCGCTAATGCTTGGGACAGAGCGGTTCACGATGCTTCAGAGGAATACAAACACAGAATGGTAAAGTTCATTACTGTGTGCTGTATGTTTCTGGAAACGTTATTGGCTAAACACAAATATTTCACTTGACAACAGTAAATGACCCGAATATACATTTCATTTTGTTCTTTTTTTTCAGCACAACCTCTGTTGTGACAATTGTCACTCGCACGTCGCCATGGCGTTGAACCTAATGCGCTATGACAATAGCACCACGTGGAACATGGTGAACCTCTGTTTGCTCACCCTCATTAATGCCAAACATGTCAGGTGAGTGGAATGAAAGTGTTTGATGTAATGTCATAAAGTAGACTCGTTTTGGATTTTCTGTTAGTATCCTGTAAAGGAATTCAACCTGTAATTCATTAACCACTTCTTTATGCATAGACTAAAGAGCTAAATGATCTCATTCATACCCCCCTTTTCTAATTTGAGCATTAGCATCAGCAGTGTTCATTTCAATTCCTTCCAGTAACTGGAAACTTTTGATTTTGTTCACCATTATATTTTGTTTATTTCTTTCCATCGATTCATTAAGAGACTTGATCAGAGAGTTTTAAGACAGTGGTCACAAATGAGAATAGAAAAGTTATGGTTTTGTAAGTGGTGAATAAATTGTGAAGGTTTGTCATTTACATGTTTAACGATGCTGCAGTTTTACAGGAAATGCATCCTATCATATAGTAGCTGTGTTGTATAAGGTTATTAGACATTAAAGGGATTCTTGTGTCAACAATATGCTGCCTTTAAACACAATGTCAACAAGCGTACAGCAGGTGCATGAGCCAGCTGCTGTCTAAACGAATAAAATTGCACAATGGAAGGTAGAATTACCTTAATGGTAGAAAAGAAAAGAAAATGTCAGTTGTCCATTAAGCTGGTTTGATTTATTTTTTTTGCCAGAACCATTACCTTATTAAAGCTGTTTACAAATACTGTTCTTTAGTTTGTTAACATTCTACAATTGTATTGGGCCAATTGCATTTTATTTTGTTTCTTGTAGAGGCTCAAATTATAATGAGAACTAAATTTAAATAGATTAATACATAATAGGTTGAATGGAAACCCACAGAAAGGAAACATTCTGGAAAGTTATCTACTAAAAATGACTGACTAATAAAAATACACACTACAACTATAAATAATCCTAATCATCAATTTGTTCTATATGACCTGTACAAGGCTATTAGCGTTGATTAACTCTTTATTATGCTTGTTGAGGAGTGTATGGGGATTTCTTGAGTACGCAAGGTATCGACATTTGTATTGTTTTTAATGATAATTGCAGATGGCAAGTTGACAACCATGCTTTAAAAATCAATATAAAATATATTATAATAATTATAATAGCAGACATTTTGTTCATTTGTGGAGATATAAGCATCTAGAATATATAATTAATAACATTTTGTTTAATAATTAAATCATATATGCATACATTAAATATACAAACATTTGAATGTAGTAAAGCCGCAGTACATCACGTTTGAAAACAGATAAGCGAGCTGATCGTGCAACCTGATGCTCGCGAGTCACCACAGAACAGATCCAGTGCGACTGTACTGAAGTTACAAACGAACAGTTTACACAAAAGTGCTTCATTAAACCACACCATTTACACATGATGGTGATTATACAGTTTTTGCTCACTGAGCTGATGTTTTGCCTTCATCCGTGACACCAGTGTGTTTTCTTTTCACGGTACCTTCATGCCACATAAGCTCAGTTTTGCATAACTTGCAGGTTGCATTTTCTTTGTACTGTTTAATATAAAATGTTCCCATGCCTTGGATGACTTGGAACACACGCTTTTTCCCGCTAACAGTTGACCCTGTACTATCAGCCATTTCGCAAAGCGCCTGTGTTATCTTGCCGTCACGCTAAACCCATAACTTCAGCCCAACTAATCGGTAACATTTGTATACAAAGAATCTTATTTTCGATTATTAACAATTTTATTAGTTGTTGCAGCTCTACTAAAAAAATAGTGGTGAGAGACATGAAAGAGCTTCACAGTAGTGTTTCTAGGGTTTCATACAGACCACCAATAGAGCATAGTGTGTAATGGTAAAAAACTAATTAATTAAGAAGAATGTGTAATAAATGCGCTGCTTGTATTGTAAAGGAAATTACTTTGTACATGGAAATGTTTGTGAGAACGCAGCAGAGATTTAGTATTAGGTGTATTAACTGTTCATTAACTGTTCACATAGAGTACATAGAGATTTAATATGGAGTGTGAATAATAGAGTAGAATCCGATAATATATTGTGCTGGAAGTAGAAGAGGATTTAATATCATTTGAGTCAGAGTCTAGTCAAGGTGAAGGTGAAGGTGAAGATCAGCAGGGGAAACTGACTGATGGACCACTAACTGTGCTGATATCAGAGACTCCTTCCACAAACACTTGCACCTTACAATCAACTGATATCCTGCCATACAAGTTCCTGTGAAGTACAGTAAAGATGATCTTATCATGTTATAGAAAAATAACGTTCACTGGCCAATCAGAATTAAAAATAAAAGGCGCTGTATCATACATAAAACCTTCATATATGCAATAATACTTTTGATTATTTATTTTTTCTGTATTGAGAAAAAGCAAAAGCACAACAGTGTTTTTTTTTTCTCCAATTTGTGTGCTTGATATTAAAACTCCAATATGGCTTAGACCTATTAAGCCTTTTTGAGGGGTGTTTTCATTTGTTAGCTTTGTTTGTCCTTGTGAATGTGATTTATTTCATTTTTATTTTTTATTTATTTATTTATTTATTTATTTATATTTTATTTTACATGAAGCCCAGATCACACTTTTGCTTCATTTTGTTCAGTTTGTGGTGAAGATCACCTGAAGATCTTAATCTGTATTTGCATGATTGTATACACTTCTACTAACAGCACGAGTTTTTCCTGATGTAGTGGAAGGTAATGGTGAGTGTACAGTGAATGTGTAAAAGGTGCTGATCTGACTTTTTCTCCTACCTTGCAGCTGTGCTGGATTTTTAAAGACCTGGCTGCCGTTTCTTATATTAATCAGCATCACAGTGTCCTTGGCTCTGTACATGAACCTGCGCTGATCACACGGGTATGAAGTGAAAGAAGACCTTAAGGAGATCCTGGTCTGGACCATCATGTGGGACTCCAGTGAACGTCAACTGGACTTCAGGGGAACAGCAATCTCGTCCACGTGCAGAAGAGGATCTTTACACTTGAAAGCTAATACAATAAACCTGTTTTTTTATAGGACAGACGGAGAAAACTAACTTTTCTTGCTGTAAAATAAGAAAGGGTATACTCACTTGAAATGTCTTCTAAAGTATAAAATGAGTGGTGCTTTATTCGGTCCCACAATCATAACCTCAGTGTAGACAATTTAATGCGACTAATTTTTCTATCTGCGCACAAACACCACATCCACATCCTACGTACATACGTTTTTTTTCCATCCTTATTGTATGTATCCTGTTTATAGAAGCATTTCAGTCATTTTCTATTTCTATACAGATTTGGTCTTTGCACTCGATTACTGTACTAAAATGCAAATATGAGGTTTATTGTATTTTTTAAGTACATTTCTGAGCTAAATGTTAAACATACATGGTTTCTGTCTGTATTTCTGTGCATGTTCTTATTGTGTCCTTTCTGGATTGGCTGCACTCAATTACCCCTCTGTGTGTGCATGGTGCTGTATTATGGTCTGGCATTCAAATCAGGATTTATGGCGAAATCATGCCCGTGTTTCCCGGGATAACCTCCAGATTTCCCGTAACTGATCAGGATTGAATCGATTGATTAATATTAAAGCTATGGTTTTATTTTTTCACATCACCGTCACACTTTCTGTAAAACTGCGTGTTGATTCTGAATTATGTCTGTTGTTAAACGCACTAACCACTGATGAAGCCAAACAACAAACCACCAAAAATATATATTAATATATTCTTATATACATGTTTGAATCAATTCTAATGAGCCGATTTGTATTTAAAGCAGGATTCCTTCCCATTAAATGACAATTCTGGTTCATGATCTGTGATGCCTCATGTCTACGATGGAATTCTAAGCACAACTCTGTTCTTCATGCAGAAGAGGAACATCACAACTGGTTTTAATAAAAACCCAATATATTATATTTGTAGTATTTGTTCCTTCTGTTGCATGGGTTCTGATTTGATGACATCCAGTGTGTCATGTAATATTCTTTTTTTTTTTTTCAGGTTTTTTGTCTTTTCTGAAAACATCTGAATGAAGCCACACAATTCATATATTAGAACCCATCACATATGTAAAAAGTGTGCTTTGTGTGATACAGACTTTAGGCCAAGCTCTGCTGTTTGCTTTTCTCCACTGTACATATTAACCTTGCATTCGGTTTCAAACACCAAACAAATCCCTGAATGACATCCTAAACCTCCAGCACAACAGCAGCAGCCCATTACAAAAAAAAAGTCTGCCATTGTTTAGAATCAGACAGCAAAATGTCCATGCTCTTTCCACCCTCACCTCATTTGGCTTCAGTGATTACCCTCTTTTTTACACTTCTTCTCTGAAACAGCAGGTAGTCAGGGGTCCTGTGCACTACAGACATTCCTGCACCACAGACTTAATTTTTTCGAGTGTGTAAGCAGAGTGGCCCCTGCTGGTCCCTAACACACACTGATATAGAAAACTTCTTACTAGTCAATTTTTAACTTGGGAGTTGGTTTCGTAAAACATCAGCTTTATAAGTTTTAAGATTATTACTATAATCTTATTATTGATGTCAACTGAATCACCATTTTTCACTCAAACCGAAAGATGGAAAAAATCCATGACAGTCTGATCTTTAAAAAAAAAAATCATACTTTTTAAAATTATATCCTGGTTTTATCTTCAGATTATTTTTTAAAACTTGCTGCCATAACAGACATGGCTGACATGATTTAAAACTGTTATGGTCTTCTGGTTCTGCAGACCATCCATGTCCAGTTTTGATGAGCTGTATATTCTGCAATGCATGTCTGCTCACCACAGCTGTGAAGAGAGTTATTTTTCGATAAGGCATATTTCTGCCAACTGATTGGATCTTTAATAATTGTAAGAATTTTGTTTTAAGTGACTGTGGTGTGATAGATAGATAGATAGATAGATAGATAGATAGATAGATAGAGAAAGAAAGAAAGAAAGAAAGAAAGAACAGGTGCATGGCAACGAAATGCAGTTTAGCATCTACCAAAAGTGCAAGGAGTAGCAATTGTGCAAATAAACAAATGCAGATAAATATGTAGTATATGTAAAGCATGTAATATTTATAAACGTAAACATATGTACTGTGAATAAATATAAAGGCTATAGCAATGAAGAGATGTGTGGACAAAGTACAAGTTAATAGTTATAAGTCTCTGGCAGTGAAAAATGTGCAGACACTGTTGTAAAGCTATAACAAGTAGAAGGTTATAAGCTACAGCATTGAAAAAAATGTGCAAGAATAAACATGTCCACTAAATATATATATATATATATAACTGACTTGTTGTGCATCCTGTTTGCATTAATTATCATGATATTGTCTGGTGTCCATTTGTAACAGCTTTAACAAGTGTGCCTCTGCAGTGTCCCCCAACTCCCCCCCCCCCCCCCCCCCCCCCCCCCATCAGATTTTTTATTTGATTATTTAATTTTTTTGTTTTTTGTAGAGAAACTTGATGATCTTTCTCCTCACTTTATATAATTCTTGATAAACATGTGGCAAAATAGTTGGCACTACATTTGTTGGGTACTTATCACCCTGACAACATCATCCATGCAAAGAAGGTGGTCTCCATCCGCAGGGACTGGGAATCTGGTTAGGGTTGAAGGTAAAATGGAGGGATCCGGTGATGGAAAATCGACATCAATTCTGAACTATACACAGTCAAACCAAATACTAGTATATTTGGAAAATTGGAAGAAGCTCAAGAGGAAGCACATGCAGAACACATAGAACTCCAGACTGATAAAAAACAGACAGATATAAATACTATCATTTGATTCAGGACATTATTTCAGGATTAGTAGACTGCTTCAGAGATCTGTGTGCTTTAAAACGTGTGGTTACTCCAGCAGAACATTCAGGAGCAAGAACAGTAGTGTTCAGAAATCATGGTACTGATCTGATCTCCTACACCCCGTTTTAACCTGAGACATTTCTGTATTTCAGTTGCTCTGATGAGTCGATTTTGACTTTGTGTTTCTGTGTTTCTCTTAGACATGAGAAGCCTTTACCCCCTCCTCCTCCTCGTCCTCTTCCCCTCCTCCAAACGTGTGTCCAGCGCTGCTGCTTTCATTTCATTGTTGTAGAGAAGTTCAGATGGTTCTCTTTCTTATGATAATCAGATCCTCCACCACACGTGGCTTCTCCAGGATGCAGAGGGACCTCAGAACGCGGAGTGATCATTCATGAGTTCAGAAGAACACCACGCAGGATCCACGTTCTTGTGGGAGTCGGGGAGGAACGCGTGGACAGCAGAAGACAACTTTTCCTAGAATTTGTCTTTAGTCACCGATAGACTTTTTTTAAAGCATGTTTGGTTAGTATGTGTAATCGACTCCTTTTTCAAAGTTTTTCTAGAGAAGGTTTTTTAAAGGCATCATCTGGCTCAGATCTGCACTTTTGTCCCCCACCCTCGACATGTCCCTGTTGGTGCCGCGCGTCCTGTTCGCGCTGCTGTGCGTTCACGCTGCGCGCTCTGCGTCGTGTCCTGCAGGCTGTGAGTGTTCCGAAGCTGCACAGACTGTGAAATGTGTTTCCAAAGATCTTCAGGACATACCGATCGGAATTCCTGGTTACACGAAGAATTTGTTCATCACTGGCAACCACATTAGACGAATTGGTCCAGAGGGTTTCAAGGGGTTGGAAAATGTGACAACGTTATCACTCAGCAACAACAGGTAAACCATTTGGAAATATGTAAACAAAAGAGATAGCTTTTTTGAGAAAAATCATGCTTAGCTAATCAAGTCTGGTCTGGTGATGTAATGCATCCTGAAAAAGAAACCACAACCATACTCCAAAATGCAGGGGGACATCTTTCCCGAAGAGTGAAGAGTGGCTCTTCTTATTTATATTTAGAGGAACTAAATATTTTGTCCTTTGGATTATTTATCTTTCTGCTACCTCGAATCTGTGAATGCAAAACCCAATCATTGATCCTCCAATCCTCCTTTTTTCTGTTTAGAATATCAGAGGTGGAGTCTCACACCTTCTCCAGCCTGCATAACCTCAGATCATTGGACATGAGCAACAACCAGCTGGTGTCAATTCACCCAGAGGCCTTCACAATACACAACCACACGCTGAGAGAGCTGAATTTCAGCCGAGCACTCTACAACCACTCCGCCATCACTAACCTGGACAAGGCTCTGCGCTGGAGCAGCCTGGACAGCCTGCATGGGCTGGACCTGTCAAGCAACGGCCTGATCTTCCTTCCCCCTCACATCTTCTTTCACATGAGTAATCTGCGCCGGCTTCAGCTGGCCAACAACTCTATTGTATCTATCACCAATGAGACGTTGCTGGGTCTGGAGCACTTAGAAGACCTAGATCTCAGCCATAATGCATTTAAAACATTCAACAAGGAAGGCTTGATGGAGTTGGAGCGCATTCAAAAAGCAAAGCTTCACCTCGGGCAGAACCCATACACGTGTTCTTGTGAAATCGAGCCATTCGTTGCCTTGCTAAACACCTCACAGGAACGTGTTGTAGATGTGGAGCATGTGGTCTGTGTCTTCCCTGCCGAACTGCGCAACATTTCTTTACTGCTTGCAAGGAACTTGGTGTTGGGGTGTTCTCACACAGAGGAGGAGAACAACCTGGCTCTGCAAACATCCTATGTTTTCCTCTGCATAGTACTGGGTTTTGTGGGCCTAATGTTTCTCTTTGTGCTGTACCTGAACCGGAAAGGTATCAAGAAGCGCATTAATGAGATGCGTGACACTTGCAGGGAGATGTGGGAGGGCTATCATTACCGATATGAGATTGACTCTGATCCCAGGTTGTCCCAACTGTCCACCAATCCAGAAGTGTAATTTGTACTACGTGTACTTCTAATTCAAATGTATACCTGAGGAAATTTATAATAGAACTGTACATGTGTTGTAAGTATGAACTGCTACAAGAATATGCAAATCTACTGGCTATTTAAGCCTAGCAACCTGCACACAAGTTCTTTTTTTATACATCCACCATCTCCTCCAACTGCAGTATCCACTAATGATGTTATCCCACTGCTTTGTAGTCTCCATTACCACTCCATTTTCCCTATTGTATCCTTGGAGAACAGGATCCAAGTGACTTGGTTTTGGCTGTGTCTAAGACCATTCTGCTATTCCATTCAGACCTATCAGCATTTACTGCTTTAGGAGGAAGTAACTGTCATACTAAATCTGTTCTAGTGCTTTCTGCGGCTGTATTTTTTTCCCAGACGTTTGTCGAATCAAAGAGCTGAACCCACAATCAGCAAGGCTACAGAGCCCACTGTGCCCCTCTACCCACGGGGAGCTTGTGAAGAATGTGGTTGCCTTTCTCTACAAAGCATTCCAGTGTGAGGATAACCTCCTCTAAGCTTACCACAGAGCCACAGAGAAACACACTTCCTTTGTGCCAGATAAACAGAATGAAATAACTGAAAAAGGGTGTGTGTGTGTAGGGGGGTCTTTTAGAGAAAATGAGACCAGCTGTGGAAATCTCTGGACTGCTTCTCCTTCCTTTTTTTCAGAAGAAATGTTCTGTGTTTTTAGTCCTCGGATTTTTATTGTCTGCGTGATGAAAACCAGCCCTGCGAGCGGCTTGCCGAAAGACAAGCAAGTGGCCCTGGCTGTGTGGAGGCTCCTAGGAACTTTAGCAGCTTTTTTTGTGCTTTGGGGAATTTTTACAGTGATGAAATGCAGATGAGCTTGGGAACGTTTAGGTTCAGATGTTTCTTAAGGGAGGTTTATTTGAGAGAATATCACCAAAAGCATGGACTTGGGTGTCATGGTTCTGTACTTATTTTATTTTTTATAAAAACTGAAAAATCCAGTAGATATAAATATAGTTAGGACATTTTAAAACTGAAATTATTACCTGCTCTCATAATGACATTCAAATATAGAACTAGTCTTAGTCTGTATTTTGGAAACAGACCTGTCTCCATAAAGCATTAGATAGTATATTCATATGTACCTGAAGATCCAGAGTTGCTCTGATCTTAACAACAAATTTAATGAGTACATGCTGTCAAACTGCACTTCATTAATCACATATGAAGGCCTCAAAAACAGAGACATAATGGAAATTTAAAAATGAAACTGCAAATGTAATGACCAGTACTGGGTCTGTGTATACACTGTGCATTGAACACACAATAAATAAACACTTGTTTCCATACATGCATTTTCATTCTTATTCTTAATAAAAATGTTATAATGAAATATAAGTATTAAGTGTTCTTTTACTTGTTTTGGGTAAAAGCTTTATTATTTCTCTATTTACTTTTTCTGCATCAAACTCTGCGCTTAGACCCCGGTCATCCCATTGATTATTGTTTAACAACATACAAGTCTATAAATATAAATAATTGCACATTGCTTGTGTCCTTGACCTCTCCGGTGAGAAAAGTCTTGTTTGCTAAAGTTTGTGCCTCTACCTCAAGGACCTCTGTGGTCTTTGTGGTATCTGGGTATAGCCACAGTCTGAGAATCCATTGAAATGTACTTTTAGCTTCAGAAGGCCCAAGGGAGCAGCAGTCCTAACATCCTGCAAGACCAATCTGCCTGAATTTAATGTAAAGTGCACTCTTTGTATTAAATAGAATATCATAAACATCTCTATACTGCAACAGCTAACCTCACAGCTGCCACTGATTAAATATGCTAGTAAAAAACCCACAGCTGGTAGCTATCAATCTCTCTTTTTCTCTATCTATCTATCTCTCTCTCTCTCACTCTCAGCATATGTAAATATTTAAACTAGAGTGATTAATTAACATCCTCATGTCTTTGCACATTTCAAACATTTGTATAAAAGTTGGAAGAGAACATCAATTCAGAACAATTTAAAATCCATGCATTTCCGTAATAATAATGCAACAATACGTTCATGCTGGTTTTATGGTTCTCAGTAACATTTATACCATCACATCTTCGGCTCATATTTATAACACTGTGTGTTTTAATGCAGTTATACAATTTAAGTAGGAATCATAAGTTTCCGTAATACATCTCCACCACCACACTTTAAAATCTAGTGGAACATCTTCCCAGAAGAGTGGAGGTTATTATTATTATTATTATTATTATTATTATTATTATTATTATTATTATTATTATTAACCTTTTAATGTTTTAAAGCAGATAAATACAAACAATAGTATTTTTTCAGCTTTAAGCTTTACAGGTCCGTTTCCAGCTTGGTGCTCTATGATCTCACCCAATTTAAATCTGGTGATAATGGAGACCTGTACTTGATGGTAGCTGCATTCTGTTCTTTGTAATCCATGCAGGATTTGAAGTCCCCTCGTATTCCTTCTCCACAAAGAAAACCACATTTGCAGGGGAAGCAGAGGAATGGATTTACCTCAAAGCCAACTCTTTTACATATCAATAGCACAGGTCAATGGGTAGCCCCATAGATAGTGTGGGGGGCAGCTTTTTTCTTTGGTCCCTAACAAGATAAAAAGCAGAAATCCGAAGATTCTTGTCAGGGTGTTTTAACACCGTTTCAGTCTTCTGAGTGGTCAGCTTTTTTTCTCTCAAACATGAAGACAGGAATTGAAACCAGACCCCTCTTTTTCAGAGCTGTGTTTTGTTTTGGATTAGCCATGATACTTCTGTCAAGCATTTCAACTGTAGGGGCTCAGTAACCTACGTTCTGACTTTCCTTCTCTTTCTCTTTCACTACTCTCTCTTTCTCTCTCACTACACGTTACACTTGAGATACCAGTGATTCAGACTCCTACCAGTGATTCCAGACCTGCTGAAAATATCTTAATTCACTATTTCTTCTTAGAGGTTTTATCATCTGAAAAAAGTTGCACTGGCTGATTATGACTCTACATGGTCATCTTAATGATCACCATACATTTACAGGGAATGGAACCACTGAAAATTAGAATAAGAACAAAAGATGGTACAATAAAAATGTCTTTCAATGTTTTTTCTTGTTTAACTTTAGAGTGCAACTGCAAAAAAACACTACATTTACCTTCAAGTCTTCACCAATGTACTGTTAATTAAATCACTTTGAGATGAAAATCTGCTAACATCGAGCACTGCTTGGCTAAGACCTTTATAAATGTGAAATGATTTATAATGGCACTATCCGGTGTCAGATGAGGACCAGGTTCCCTTTTGAGTCTGCTTCCTCTCATGGTTTTCTTCCTCTATTCTTCTTTTCTCTGAGAGTTTGTTCCTCATTACCATCACCTCTGACTAGTGCATTTGGTGAATGAATGGATCAGGAAATCCTGTCTTTTCACTAGTTTTGTGTTGTGTCACAGGTTTATAGTAATGAATAATGAATTAGAATTATGGAGATATGTTGGGGTACTTTTCTGGAGACATGTTAAGGTAGATACCAGTTGGGGTACTTTTAAGTAGGCTTTAGGACATTTTATTGCAACTCTGGCCCCAGACTGCCACCTACTGGCGATAAAACAGAACAAAACAAAAATGTAAAAACAAATACTAATTTTTTTTTTTAATCTATAATATATGTAAACCCCTTTATTGCATTTATTTTGAATTTATGGGGGTTTGGGTGTGTAGTAATAACTTTATAATTATCCCAGGAGTAATGACACACAGGTGAATAGGGTGACCTGGTGAAGATGACGTCAGCAGGGGTTGTTCACTACCTGTTGCCTCAGGTAACTGAATTCAGCAGTGTAAGGGGAAGACATGGGGCAGGTAGAAGACGGCAGTTGGGTAGCTTGGTAGTTTGTTTTTACAATCAGCTCGAGCTTGTGCTCGTGTCCACACAGGACAGCTGTGGATTAATCTTTCTGCTGTAGGTCAGAGTGGTGTTTACCGGGAAAGGAGGACAAAAACACAGACTGCACTTCCGGACTGCGTCATTTCTCTCGCTCTTTTTCTCTTCTTCTGTCTCTATGCCGTGAGTAAAGTGTCTTCTTGACTCTATTACCTGCTGATACCTGCATGATGGGGTGTTATTGTGAAAGGGGAAAACAACAGGCTGTAATAGAAATGTTTGAGGTGAAGGTGTAAACAGAAGTAATGAGCCCGGTTTATTTGTGAAGCAGAACACACTCTCTTTCTTTCTTTCGTTCTTTCTTTCTTTCTCTTTTCTTTTCTTTTCTTTTCTTATGAACATATTATCAGGGCGTACTATAGGCTCTAATAAGCGTTATGGAGCACTATGCAGCAGGAGTAGTGTATCTGTGGATAGTTTGTGTGTGTGTGTGTGTGTGTGTGTGTGTGTGTGTGTGTGTGTGTGTGTGTGTATTTGCACGCTCGACTAGGCCCATCTATCAAAACACACCTGACAACATTCATACACATCCCTGCTTTGATTGTTCTACATTATCTATTTATTCCCCTATCTATCTATCTATCTATCTATCTATCTATCTATCTATCTATCTATCTATCTATCTGTCTATCTATCTATATCACAATATCTCACAAAAGTAAATATACTTCTTTTTTTATACTTTTTTATTATGTTCTCAAGGGACACTTTTATAGAACTAACACTTGGGTATATTTTAGAGAATTGAATGTGCATCCTGTATAACAGTACAGATTTACTGTTCTTAAAACACTCCTATTGTAGTGTGATCAAAACTTCAGATATGCTTTTCTGCTCACCGCTGTTAAAAGAATGATTATTTGAGACACTGCATTCCAATACAACTGAAACCAAGCTAAACATTTCCTCTGATTTCTGATCTCTTTCTTCAGCATGGTGTTACTCATACAGCTGTAACTCATTCAGTGTTTTTTTAACCAATCCATGTCAATTCTATAGACTGTTGTATATGAAAATCACAGCAGGAGAATACAGGAATCACATTTATCTTCATTCTGATGTTTAATGTGAAATAAAGCTCTTGGCCTATATTTGCAAGATGTTGTACATTATGCTGCCTCATAAATTAGCTGATAAATTACTGCATAAATATGCATAGGTATAGATGGGCATTTTATTTATATATATATATATATTATTACAGTATCTTAAAGTGACCACACCCCTCGCATTTGAGTAACCATTTTATTATATGTTACTATAGAAATGAAATTTGGAGTAGTTTATAAAGTAGTCAATGTGCAGCTTGTATAGCAGTACAGATTTATTGCATTCTAAAAATAACCCATCACTATTTAAATAACTGGCAACAAAAGTGAATACACCCTAAGTGAACATGTCAAAACTGTGTGCAAAGTGTCAGTTTTTTGTGTGAGCACCATTGTTATCTAGCACTGAATTAATTCTCCTGGACATGGAAATTACCAGAGCTGCACAGGTTGTTGCTAGGATCCCTTTTCTAGTCCTCCATATGGCATCACTTTGCTGCTGGATGTTAGACACATGATGCTTCTCCAGCTTCCGCTTGATGATGCCCCACATGTGCTCAATAGGGTTCAGGTCATGTTCTGCTTCAGGATGTCACAGTACATTTTGGAATATGAGAAACACAGCTTCCCACCTATTTTTTGGGCAGTTTCTTGCATTCTTCTTTGCAGAACTTCTTAAGCTTCCATCAGGTTGGATGGGGCACGTCATTGCACAGCCATTTTCTGATCTTTCCAGAGATGTTCAATCAGGTTCAAGTCTGGGCTCTGGCTGGGCCACTAAAGGACATTAAGTCGTCCCGTAGCCACTCCTTTGTTATCTTGGCTGTTGTTATCGGAGCGCTCTGGAGCAGGTTATCATCGAGGAGGTCTCTGTACATTGCTGCGTTCATCCTTCCCTCGATCCTGACTAGTCTCCCAGTTCCTGTCACAGAAAAATATCCCTACAGCATCCCTACCACCATGCTTCACTGTAGGGATGGTATTGGCCAGGTTTTGAGCGGTGCCAGGTTTCCTCCAGACATGACGCTTGGCATTCAGGCCAAAGAGTTCAGGCCAGTCTTTGTTTCTCATGGTCTGGGAGTCCTTCAGGTGCCTTTTGTAAACTCCAGGTTGGCGGTCATGTGTCTTTGACTAAGAAATGGCTTCCGTCTAGCCACTCTACCATACAGGCCCAATTGGTGGAGTGCTGCAGAGATTGTTGTTCTTCCCTCTTCACAGAGAAACGCTGGAGCTGTTTCAGAGTGACCATCGGGTTCTTGGTCATCTCTCTGACTAATGCCCTTCTTCCCCGATCGCACAGTTTGTGGTGGGCTGCCTGCTCTAGGAAGAGTCTTCCAAACTTTGGTTCCAAACTTTCTCTATTTATTTTCCTTTATTTCTCAGCCCTCAGTGCTGCAAAAAATCATATGTATCCTTCCCCAGATCTGTGCCTCGATATAATCCTCGGGTCTACAGACCATTCCTTGGATTTCATGGCTTGGTTTGTGCTCTGACATGCACTGTTAACTGTGGGACCTTCTATAGACAGGTAATTAAGTTGTTTTATTTTAAATACATTTGCAAAGATTTCTAAAAACCTCTTTCATGTGGTCATTATCAGGTATTGTTTGTAGAATTTTGAGGAAAATAATGAATTTAATCCATTTTGAAACAAGGCTCTAAGTGTTGTGAATAAATTTTTTTTGGACACACTGCATAAATATATTTATATATATACCTCACATTTCAGAAACCAGTTTAGTAACTCTATACTATACTCTATACTCTCTATTTTCTTGTTTATACATATATAAAAAAAAAAAAGACTTTGCAATCAACGGAGCGATGCAAGTATGAATGTTGTCAGGTGTGTGTTTGTATATGTATGTACAGTGTGTGTGTGTGTGTGTGTGTGTGTGTGTGTGTGTGTGTGTGTGTGTATGTGTATGTGTTTATATAAAATACATAATGTGTGTGTGTTAGAGGATGATTTCTTTTCTATGTTTAGTTATTTCTCAGTATGTCTTCTGAGGTCCAGGTTGATGTGGCTCCAGTGTAGGTTTGGATTTATTAATAATGCAGTACACTTTCCCCAGGGGGTTCTCAGGAATCCGGGTGCACTTTGTGTCCAAACAGTGGCAGAAAACAAACAAGAAAAAAAATACCCATGGCCTGATATTTATTTTCCAACCCTGTGTCAGGCGAATAGAAAACCGGAAAAATAATGGCGGTACCACTTGATTTTTCCCCAATAGATCACGTTATAAATCTTTAAAACACTTATGACGTGGTAAAAATATTCAGTAATTTATGCAGGGTTTTTTGCCTGTTTTATATCTTTTTAGCTTTTCTGGATGCAATATGCACAGCTCGAGTGACAAGTGACTCTTCATTTGTCTTGTTAATGTTCAGAACTCTGGCGCTGAAATCGGTCATGTTGCAGAGTTTTATGTGGTTCAGCAGGGTTGATGGGACTTTGTGATATGACCCTTCTATGTCTTTCATGGGGTAGTGCTTTGGCAATATTCACATGTACACACACACACAAACATGTCTGTCTTGCAAATCTTCAGCTGCTCTGTTGTTTTTCTTGCACGTTCTAATCTGATTGACAGATCATGTTGACTCACTGGACTTCAAGGGATCCCAATGATCTTCAAGATCTTCTTGCTTTGAAGTTTTTTTTTCTTTAGTTTGTATTTCTTCTGTGCTTGAAGGACAATTTCTAGTGGGAATGAAATGTGAAAACATCATTTGACATGAACAAGAGGATTGCAGTATTCCATTTATTTTTCATATTAATGTTAGGACAAAGTCATTATGGAGTATTTAGTAGTGTTTCTCCTACCATGCCTATAAATTCAGATACAGATTTTTAAATCTGATACGACTGAAATTGGCGTTTTTTTAAAGTTGATACACTTTTTAATCATTTATCTCCACAACCATTTAAATCCGTCAGGTTAAATGAATAACCGTCCGCACTGTCATTTCTTCACATCACATATAAGAGTAATTTGCAAATCTTAGATTGTACTTGATGTAAAAAAAAAAAAAATATGTCCGGAAAAATATGCTGTGCATATTAGATATCCTATAATTTCTCTGTTTGCAGTAAACAGACATTGGTTGAATTTTATCTCCTTCAAATAATGTATATTGGAAAAAACCTTTAAATTACTGTCATAGTGAATGCTAATGATTAATGAGAATATGGTCCAGTTTATTAGTAAAAAGAATATTTTCCTCTAGGGAAAAAAAAAGATTATAGAAAGTAGATTGAGTAGAAGAATGAATTTTTTATTTTTTTTGGAAATAGTTGAATAATCTATGTTTAAAACATTAATGTACCAGCGATCAGTTATTTAGTCCCAAAATGCTGATAGTTACAACTTTTTCATAATATTTTAAGTGAGGATTTTGGAGTGCACTGAGTCAGTCAAACCTGATCTCAACAGAGAAGTCAAAACAGAGTCTGTCCTGCCTTTAGTCAAATTCAGCCCAACCCCCCCTAGTAACTCTTTCTACATTAGATGGTAAGCTACATTTATGGAACACCAAAAGGGTCAAACAGAAACAAACTACGGATGTGTAAGAAATTAAAAATTCTATGAATATGCAGTGGTGGACAGTAACTAAGTAAGTGTAGTTTGTTACTGTACTTGCGTAGCTTTTTTGCGTATCTACTTTACTGAAGTATTTCTGTTTGTTTCTGTTTGAACAGTTTGTTCTGTTGTTCAGTCTTTTGTTTTTTTACTCAACTGCATTTAATGAAAATGTTTTAACTTGTTTTGATTGCTGCTTGGACGTTTCTACTTAACATGAACATTCAACAGGTAACATAGAATTTTGAGAGGAATAAATGATAGATTAAACTCCTGACTCTAACTTGCCACAACACAAGTGGCCTTATTTGCTTACATTTTTTTGAAGTTTACTCATAGTAACAATCGGAGTTGATTAAGTGAGAGTCTAGTGATAAAAATTATAACAAGACATTGTAGCCAAAACAAATCATAGTACTTTGGATACTTAAGTACACTTAAAGGCAAGTACCTTTGTACTTTTACTCAAGTAAAAGTTTAAAGGTAGCCAGGTGTATCTCTAGTTTAACTCAAGTACCTGGTTTGTGTCCTTCATCCATCACTGTGAACTCCAGGATTAGAGTTATGTGTTTTAATTATTCTTACAAAACCAAAGGTGTGTTCTAACGCCTCCAAATGATTGACGATACACACATAATGGGCTGGAGATAATGGTCTAAGGGTGTTTTCGGAGTATGTATGGGCAGTCTAAAGGGTATTACTGCTCAAAAAAGTCTGTTTAATAAAACAATATGTACCAATTCAAATAAGGCATTTTGCACTTTGCTTCTTTAACAGACCCTGACACTACAACACCATGTCAGGCCATGGCAAAAGAACCTCTCAGGGGTGGGAGAGAGCAGGACACCCTGAAGGATCGTTAATGCAAAGTAGTAGGCAGTATGAAGAGCGCAGTGTTGACCCAGTCAGACTTGAAATCCAGTACCCTGGAGCTGTCCACAAGGTCCGTCAGAAAGATGCTAACGGTAACGCTACTGAGCCAGAGACCGTCAGCTTTTTGCCTGGCAAGACAGAGCCTTCGTCTGGTTCCTGCATGTGTGCTCCATGTGTCTCTGTGAAAAGCTGTAGGACATTTGCCTGCAGTGTGTTGACCTGTGGACTGTATCGGGTGTGTAGGAGAATGCCATGTCTTCTGTCTGGGGAGGCCAAGGCTGATGAGCCAGAGGTTGTCAAAGCTGTGATGCCGAGTCCAGATGACAAGACTTTTCAGGATTTTTATCCCGACCTTTGTATCGGCGGTGTGAAAGTGGATCCATCGGCACTAAAAAATGATCAGGAGTCAGTCTCGTTCCGACTTCCTAAAACAGACATGGACAGCCCGACATATCTGAATGTCAGCAAGCATTTTAGTGATTTACAAGACAAGGACTTTATTTATGAAGGAACGGACGAGGATGTGGACTCGCTAATTACCCGTAAGCTGCTGGAGGTTTTCTCAGAGTTCGAGATCAACGAGCTGGCAAAATGCACGTCGGACTCCATGTTCCTGAAGCGCTCCCAGGAGATCAGTCAGCTCATCTCGGATATCGTCGAGGAGCATAACATTAAGGAGCAGGAAGCAGAATGCCGGTTAGTCCGGGAGATCATTCGTATTAGCACGCGAAAGACCAAGAAGAAAGCGGCTGTCCGACAGCAGGAGCTTCAGAGAGACAGTGGAAATGACACCTGGAGAAGCAGCAAGAGAAGCAGCAAGAAGAACAGCTTAAATTCCATGAGTGACGGAAGTAAGTAGCACCGACCTGGTTTAGTCTTTTATGCTGTATTTTAGAAATTATGCATGTTTCATTTTAAACATAAAAATCTATCTTATCTCCTCTCATGGGTCTTTTCCAATAGCATTGAGAGCTACAGTGACAGTTCATAAAGTGCTTTATCGCAGTGGTCCCCAACCTTTTTTGTGCCACAGACTGGTTTAATGTCAAACAATATTTTCACAGACCGGATTTTAAGGTGTGGTGGCTACATACATCAAAATAAAATAATACGACCAGCATAAAAACTGGTATTTTCTAAATATAATAATAAACGTGAATCCACTGTTGTTGGTTTTTGTTCATTTTGCTCGCTTGGGGGTTTCAATTTAGCCGTAATGTATTATCTGTTCGCGGCCGGAGCAGCTACTTTAAGAAGGTAGAGGATGTTGGTAAGACATGTGACCAAGGCAAGTATCTTGACATGCATCAAGAGTGAGTCATAGACAGATGTGGTGGAGAGAATCCGGGAATTTCCCAAAATAAAACGTCATTCAGAATCAGAAAATAAATAAAACGGAAATAATGTAAGTTATGTATTTTTTCTGTGCGGCCCGGTACCAATTGTTGGGGAGCACTGCTTTATGGTGCATAGCTGGACAAATAGATCATACATGAACATTTCCTAATGCATGTTTTACTTAGGCAGCTATTTGTTCTTTTAAAGATTAGCAGAGTTTTGCTAGTTTGTGAGAACAGGAATGCAGGTAGTTGATATAGTTTAATTTACTTATTAATTCTTTTATAGGTCTAAAGATTTCAGAGGAGCGATCCGATGACATTGAAGCACGAAATATGCGGAACAACAGTAAACAGTGTAAGCTATTTTCAGCAGCTCATCCAGAACTGATCTTCCTGTCACTCAGCCAAATTAAATAGAAACCTGTATTCAGGCTTATTACTGTTTAATTATGACATATTGCAATAACCTATTTCTTTCTTCTTAACAGTTTGACATGCACAGTTCCTCATTAGTTCCATTGTAAATTCAGAACATATCTTATTAACACATTAAAGTGAGCCAAACCCCCCATTTGACAGTCACTGCATTCTAAATTGAATGTTTTTTCAGAGAAAAGGCAGAACACTCACAGTATTTTTATGATTTAATATTCTAAGAGACACAGTGATTTGTGCACCTTTTGTGCATTCTACTTCCCAACGTTGTTTATACGATTTGTTCCTTAATAAACAAATGAAGAGCTAATGAACACCTAATGAACAGCTCCTGTAGTGAAGTATGGAGAGTGTTTAGAATAAATAAACTGCATTAGACCCAAACATCAAATTTTAATTACTGACTAATGTAATGAATTAAGTAAGTAAGCTAGTTGGTAAGTAATTTTAACTACAAGTATAAACACTATAACTATGCAGAGAACTGCATCCAGAACCCTCTCTCCAAAATTTGATGATGTGACTACCTTCCGTTCAGGGAGATATACATCAAAATCCAAAGTGGCGTTCAGCCCCAGCTTCCACACAAGGTTTTTGTGCCAGAATGAAAAATGTAAAATTGCTCATCATAATGAAAGTTTCGATAGTTGTCAAAGAAATTTGATTCCATTCAAAAGCCATTAACAGTTCTAACTTTGTTAACAAAGACTTTGAAGAACATGTTGCTCTGTTGCCTCAGTGTTCTTTCAGTTTCTGTCTGTTTTTTTCCTTTTTCATTGTGTATTTTAGTTTTTATAATATAAACAAAATAAAATTCAGTTTGGGCTAAAATGTAATTCCATTTTAATCCAGGTCAGTGCATCATTTCTGAAATACACTCACTCATTCCTTTGATCACTTTTCCAGGCTGATATCTTTGACCCCTTCCTTGTTTTCCTTCCTGAGTGTGGATTTCGGACTGTTTGCTTACAAAGCAAAACATTGAATATCGAGCCCAGTGTGTTAGTGAGACATTTCAATATTATTCATTTATTATTATTATTATTATTATTATTATTATGCTTAGGCTGGAAATAAGTGTGCATTTGCACCAGGATATTCTTGATAATAGATCATGGTTTTATGGTACAGTGACCTTGAATTAGAAGAAACAGTAGATTGTAGTATCCAAAGCCTGCTAATGCTAATGAGCCTCCAGGTTGCTGCACATGACACCTCCTTCAAAAGGCCATGATAGAGGTGGTGAACATTTTCTTTGACTTTATACACACCTTTTGGATTTGCCTTGAATACATTAGGGCGTGTTGTTGTTGTTGTTGTTTTATAAGTGTTTTGCCAGGTGTGTAATTTTGCCTTGTAATTGTATTTGGTCACACCTAATATTTGTATACTGCTATTTACACTAGTGATATGAGAGTGTGCGTTTAACCAGAATAAAATTTAAAAAAAGTACCATTTTCAGTAGTCAAATTCTCAATGCCACACATTTACAATGCAATTTATGCAAGAATAGTTCTAGTCAAATCTACTGACATTCCTATATTGGTAATAGTGTAATAATGAAGCATAGTTGCTACTAAGAATAGGTAACAGTTTGTGTATATGTGTGTATAATTGATCTGTTCAACACAGTTTTTCAGTCTTTTTTACTCCTGGTTTAAAAAGTGATCAAATCACAGCACCACCCTGTTGCCACTGCTGGGCACCTGAGCAAGGCCTTTTAATTCAAGTCAATTTAATGAATTTTTATTTATATAGGACTTTCAACAATGAACAATGTCTCAAAGCAGCTTTACACAGATAATATGGTGATGTAAAGAACATCTTCATTTTTTTAAGTGTAAGTTTGTCCCTGATGAGCAAACCGGTGGCGACTGTGCAGAGAAAAAACTGCCCGAGATGGAATAAGGAAGAAACCTTAAGAGGAACCAGGCTCAAGAGGAAACCCACCCTCATCTGGGGATCACTGCACAGCTCGACGAAATTGGAACTGTAATAAAAGAAGATTTGGTCCCACCCAGATGAGGAGGTTTCCCTTTTGAGTCTGGTTTCTCTAAAGGTTTCTTCCTCAAGCCATGTCAGTTTTTCCTTGCCACTGTCACCACTGTCGCTCTTTAGGGCTAAGCTTAACATTTAACAAGCTTATAGGCACTAAACTTATACAATCTTTTACACAACTTTATAACCTCTTTATCTCAGTAGAGCGGCTTTCAGACAACGTACATTGTTAGAAGTGCTATAAAATTAAACCGAATCGAAAGTAATCCGGGAAGCTTTCGGACATTAGTGATTGGATCTGGAGGCGCATTTAAACCTGGCTACTTGTGATGTTAAGTGTTTTTTTTCCCCATTCTTCCTCTCTCTCCCTCCCTCCCTCTCTCTTTCCCTTCCTCTCTCTCTCTCTCCTTCTCTCTCTCTCTCTCTCTCTCTCACTCTCTGCAGCATACATGGTCAGCTTTCCTGTGTCTCACTCGCCAAACTGCACGAACAACGTCACACCCATCACATCAGACACTCCTTTACTCTCTCATGGAGTGAGAGCCTAAACATATAGTTTTTGGTTTTCCCCTTAAAATATTCTCGGTGTGACCTCTGTGTGACCTCCGTGTGGGATTGTGGTGGATCATGTGCATTACTTTTACTTTATAGCCTAAAAAGGTTTTGACTCATTTAACTGCTATTGACACAATTAACCTTTTTATTCATGGCTAAAAAAAATAGTTGCCTTGTCCTAGATCATAATGATCGATAAGGTAACACATGGGCATTAGAGATGAGCATTTAGTGTTTAGAAGTTTGTTCCTCAGAAGAGCCACGTTTGCACTTTTTTAAAATAGTGACTGAAGGACAGCCGACTTTTGCTCTTTCTCTTCCTCCAGCTGTTATGCCCAGGCGATGTATATGATGGTAAATATTACTGTAGTTTAATGCCTTTGTGACATTGTAAGTTTTGAAGTCTGGGTGTGTTTGTGTTCGTTCCCATTGCTCTGTGGTGTCATTCTCAGAGAATTTTTTTTTTTTTGTTAAATCAAAGTTCAAGCTAAATGTGTAATATTACATCAATCTTGTGGAGTGTCTCGCTAGATTTTTTGTGTTTTAGTTGATTTCTGTAAATAAAGTGTAAATTAAATTCAACTGGAAGTCTCAAAGTAATGCTGACCTTCAGATACATTTGAGTGTTGTACATGAACTTCTCTGCTGCTGGTTTTTCTCTGGCACAAATTTCCCTTTACTATTACACTTCTCATCACAAAGCCCTCGGGACAACTATTACACTGTTTGAACACAGTTAAATTAATGCACAGTGAAGTTTGGGAAACAAAGCTTTTTTTGTTTAGTTTTTTTTTTTACTACAGTAAAAAGCACCAGGAGCAGTTTGAATAAAAGCCAAAGTTCTGGGAAAGGATAGAAACTTTAACCTGCCATAATTGTATAAATCTCGATAGTATTCATTATGTTTATAGGTAAGCTATATAAACTGGGGAAAGTTCTTAGAAAAAAGATAAATTATGTCTATAAAATTATATAAAAATATTATATAATAAACCAATACAAACACAAGCATGGATACAACTTTTTTGTGTAAGATTGATGTGTATTAGAATTATAACAAATATAAATCAATTAACTGCAAAAAGACTTTGCGCCGCAGGTGTTGCAACACTGTTGTTCACGCATTTCTTATTTGCAGTAGCAGATAATATAAATATATATATATATTCTGAAACAATAAATCCTTGCTTTTTTAGTGGTTTGTCCGGTTCATTTAGACTCAAGGAACACATTAGACTAGTTTAGACTACACTTCCAAATGTGTTGAAAAGCAATCATTGGGATATTTTAAGCAGTAAAGATACACAGATGCAGATGACCGCGAATGAAAAATAAAGTCAGACCAGTTGAATGAGTTTTTATCTACACCTTCTTTGCTGTCTAAGTGCACCGGCTGTTTAGAGAAAGGGTGTGTGGGTCTGTGTCTATTTTTTAATGATTTTGAAGTCAAGTGAGGACATTGTGTATCCAAAAACACAGCGTCCTGCTGTAGAAGCTAAGAGGCATTTCCCATAAATGTGCCTCTTACACTAATTTAATTAATTGTGTAAAAACATCCGGGAATAGCGAAAGTAAAACTGCGTGCTTTCGTTTTTATTGTACAAAACATGCTTAGTGTTTATTCAAACTGAACACATTTGTATTTTTCCATTGGATTCTGACATTCAGACATATTAGACAATGAATCCAACAATCACCAATGTCAAAAAGGTGCTGTCAAAAATACTTGTGATGACTTTTTTTTATTTCACACTGTCTCTGTTAATACAAAATACCAATTCAAGAACTTTACCTCCCTTTTATCCACCCCTGTTTATTCAGTGTGTTTGATGTTCCCACACAGGCCTGGAGGTAATTCCAGTTTGTGTTGCTGGGATGTTCCTACAGGGGATGTGTGGAACAATCTACATATTGTTGCTCATGTTTTCAGTTGAAAACTATTGTTACGTAGGTGAAGGCGAGGCAAAAATCACACGTATCTCCCTTCGGGGTTTGATACTGAATGTGAAAGCTGGTAGAAATGGGGATGAATACAATTTAGGTCAACAGAAGGATAAAAAACATGGTTGACTGTGGACTTTCTAAAAAGAGCTCATATATATATATATATATATAAACACAACTGGTCTGACAAGTTTGTGTGATTGGAAGATAACCAGCTCACAACCGCTCTGAGTCAGTCACATCATCATAACTGCTAACACGCATTTAAAGGAAACTTCTGCATTACTTCAGAGCTATTTATCTGTAAACAATCCTGCAGTGATGCAGTAAACACTTAAATGAGACTGCTAATGTCTTCAGAGAATAGTATTTCCTGAATCTGCATTTGGAAGAACTTTCTAAAGTTAACTTTCTTTCGGCTTCTCCCATCAGGGGGCGCCACAGCGGATCATCCACATGTTTGATTTGGCACACGTTTTTACGCTGGATGCCCTTCCTAACACAACCCTCCCCACTTTATCCGGGCTTGGGACTGGCACTGAAAGTGGCTGGTTCCCTGACCAGGGATCGAACCCGGGCCGCAGCAGTGAGTGCGCCGGATCCTAAACCACTAGACCACCAGGGACGTCATAATAGTGGCTTGGTGTAGAATGAGACAATGACCACAAGTGACCACAAGGTGGAGACTAGGACAAAAGTATCTAAAGTTTAATGATTACCTAAATTTTAGAGGGAAATTGTTCTAATAATTTCAAGATTCTAGAAGACAAAAACAGAGTCGTGTTAGATTTTATAAACCCATATTCCTTTACAATAAACCACATCATTGTAACCACATATATGATGACATGGTGAAGAAGACAGAGACTTGTTTATGTTATTACAGTAAGAAAAATGTAACTCAACTCACTTTAAATAAAACTATTAAAGAAGGAACTGGACACCATAACCATGTACAACTTCTTGGTCAAGAACGTCCTGTACTGAAAAGCATCTCAGTCAGTAGTTGGAGGAAGTTTGTCTGACCGATCTGACGTCTGAAAAACAGTGCTGTCATAAAGTTTTGCTCTATTGTGTGAAGTGAGGAGACTGTTAGCAGCACACTGGTCCATCGACTGTGTTCATTTGGATAAAGTTTATGAATGACTTGATGCAGAAGACGCTGAGACTCATTCTGAAGCCCCTCGATGGCCCTGTGGTTTATCAGGCCAGGGACTTCTGAAGAAAAAAGACAAAAAGGTAGGATTCAAATTATTTATGTTCAATGTTAAATTTATTATCTGTTTTATTATTTAGAAAGGATTTTAAAAAATGAACATTTTCACAGAATATTTTGTAAGAAATATTTGTAAATAATATTAAATATTAGTATTGCATTGTTTTCATGAAATCATAATATATTTAATGTGAAGTTTTATATTTAATATTGTTTTTCACATTTAAATATTTATAAAAAAAAAAGTGTAACATGAATATGTCTAAATGAAAGAATTGATGACTAGGTAATAAGTAAAAATAAAATGGTTCTCATTTTAGACTCATTAAATTTCATATAGATAATTAAGTGTTTACACAGATGGTATTAACTGACTATAAATATAAATATTTGACTTCTATTGCTAATATTAAGTATTATTTTATGAAATGTTAAAATACATTTTAGTTTAATATTTACCTGGATCAAATAATACTGTACCCTTGATGTAGGCATATTCTTTAGGACTGAGGTCAAACGTCCAGAGCTGGTCCAAGCACAATTTAAGATTCTGTACAGCTGCCAGGTTCAGTGGGAAATCCTCTGTTTCCTGATCACCATCACCGTTTTTGTGGTGCACCAAAATCTTGTGAAGGAAGCTCGTCGTGGGGAAGTGTACCACCTCGAAAGCTATACGCTCTTGTGCGAGGCCCAGGATGTAGAGTGAGACCCAGCGGCTCCTTAGAAGTAAAAACTGGTCCCAAACTGGCAGGTGTTGGAAGGAAGGAAGGCTTTTTATGAAGCACATGGTTTTTAGCAGCACTTCACTGGCAGCTTGGCAGGTTCTCTCTGGGTTCCTCAAACACACTAATCTCCACTGCGCACAGTTACAGCTATGCATCACAATGCTCTGGTCTTCAACCTCTAGAGGACAGCTGTCTTTACAGTTCAGAATGTTGAACAGGATGGTGTGGGAATGCTCCTGCTTGAATTTTCTTGAGTAACAATGCTTTTGAGGCTCCACAGAAAAATGCATGTTTGGCTAACAGAGTGCTTGGCGGTCTTCTCAGATATATCCTAGCTCAAATGACTATTCGGAGTCTTATTTATAGTGACAAACTTGACTAAGAGGTGGTAACTTTTGTAGTAAGCAAAATACAATGACCCTGAACCACACACACCGGGTTACCCCTCTGCCACGTGGAGGCCATTAATCTTATCCATTTCAGCAGCAGCTAGACCATGAAAAGTAGGGTAAATGACATTTATCATGTTTACTATTCATTAACTCTGCCTGTACTAGGACACCAAGGTCTGAGAAAATTATAACATAGGTTACACGTGTGCGGCGTCAAGCCAGACGTTTCTTCGCTAATCACTAAGGCGGTCTGTGATCTAATCATAACAGCTATTAATGGTCAGAGCTTTGGAAATCTCCTGTCCCATGGCCACTGTGAACAGATTGTACCACACACTGAGTTCACTTGTGTATGATTATTCTACATGATATTAATGCACACTTTGTTTAAGTAAAATAGTGTACGTAAATAGACCTAATATAAAATTTGACTCATCTTATTGTTTATCTGAGCCAGACTGCTCTTATAAACAATTTTGAATAACATATACTTGATAAGCCATAGAGGTTCAGTGATATATGTCAAACAGTGGCATAAACTCTGTTTTTACTGTTACTTCTTCCCAATTTAAACTAAATTCTGTAAAAACTAAATGCACTGTATTTTCATTTGTTTTTCCTTTTTATGTGACAAAAAAAGTGGCAAAAAAATTAGCTGCTTGTGGTATAAGTGTTATTCCCTCATGATCACTTTTATTTTATATTTCATAGGGAGCATTTAAACTGGACTGTGACTGTAAATCTAAACCTTTTTTACATCGATCAATCAATGGAAGAAATTCTTTAGAAATGGTTCTGTAAAATTCTGCCTGCTCAGCATTAATTTGTCTTTCTTTGACCTTTCTCAGGAATCTCCATTGATTGAGACTTGGCTGACTTCCATAAACCTGTGTGGGAAAGGAGTTTATGTTCTCCAAACAGGTGAAATCCTGATAAACTCACACATTTTGATTGTAACATCTGATATTAAATAAACTCATGTCCTATTCATACTTACATACTGTTTTATACAAAGATTTTAAATTGGATCCTCTCTTATGCACTCTTCTCTTTAGCTCGCCCCACAGGTTTTCGATTGGGTTGAGGTCTGGGGACTGAGATGGCCATGGGAGGACCTTGAGTTTGTGACTGCTGAACCACTTTTGTGTAGATTTTGCCACATGTTTTGGATCATTATCCTGCTGAAAGACCCAATGACGACCCATCTTCAGCTTTCTGGCAGAGGCCATCAGGTTTTTATTTAAAATATCATAATGCCATGCACCCTAACGAGGTTCCCAGGGCCTTTGTAAGAGAAACAGGCACACAGCATCACAGATCCTCCACCATACTTCACAGTGGGCATGAGGTGCTTTTCGGCATACTCATCTTTTGTTTTACGCCAGACCCACTTAGAGTGTTGCCAAAAAGCTCAATCTTAGTCTCATCTGACCAAAGCACACGATCCCAGTTGAAGTCCCAGTACCGCTTAGCAAACTCCAGACGTTTACGTTTGTGAGTGTTAGTGAGAAAAGGCTTTTTCCTTGCATGCCTCCCAAACAGCTTGTTTGCATGTAGAGAGTCTGATGGTTGTTTTGGAGACTCTGTGACCCCAAGAGGCCACTCTTTTATGCAATTCTGTGACGGTGAGCTTGGGAAATTTTTTACTTCTCTTACCATCCTCCTCACTGTGCGTTGTGGCAAAATAAACTTGGGACTTCCTCCAGCCTTGTTTGTCACTGTTCCAGTTGTTTTAAACTTCTTAATGATTCCTCTGACTGTAGATACCGGCAAGTTAAGGCACGTGGCTATTTTCTTGTAGCCATTGCCTGACTTATGAAGGTCGACACACATCTGCCTTACTTGAATGGTGTGTTCTCTTGTCTTTGCCATGTTGACAAATGGGTAAGAGAATTAGGCCTCTGTGTCACGTCATATTTATACCCCAGGGAAACAGGAAATCATGAATTACTAATTAAAAGTCCCTAAAT
>MU533908.1:5153163-5277895 GCA_024362625.1 Silurus asotus
TATATATATATATATATAAAGTGATTAAAACCAATATTAAAGAGCTGTTATATAAATTAATTTTCATAATTTTGTCATATATTGTCATACTTTTCACTTTTTAATACACTGACTAATTGTAAAAGAAATTAGTTCGCTCAAATCTCTCCCCTTGTTATTTATTATTTTACAGAAGAAATGACATTGTGAATAAATGTGTGTTGCATTGAAGGTTTTAGTTTAATCTCTTTTATATTTTAATAAAAATAAAAACAGAATAATAAAAGTAATAATAAAAACAAATTTGCATTTTGACAGCCCTCAGTCTGAACACCAGTATCCCACAGGGCTATGTGCTGAGCCCACTGATTTAATGCCGTTTACCCATGACTGTGTTCCTCCAGCATCTTTATCGAGTATGTAGATAACACCAATCATCAGATACAAAGCCTAGCAGCATAGTGGTCAACCAACAACCTCATCCTGTTTAATGCCAGTAAGACCAGTGAGCCCATTGTGAACTTTCGGATATCTAACCGTGGCAGTCTACAGCAACGGACTGAAAAATGGCATGTCTAAAGCTTTAGCTTCGTCATGGCATGAGAACACATTACAAGCTCTGTCCTGGAATGAGAACACTTTAACTTTGCTTAGGAAGGTGCAATAGGCCTGTACTTCTTGAGAAGACTTAGGAAAGTTCATCTTTTGCTCTAGATTTTTTTCAATTAGCTTTTACCACTGCATTACTGAAAGCATCCAGCTTTCCAACTTTACATTCACTGGCAGCTCAAGTTAATGGAAAGCCCTGTGGTCATAATCACACAATGCATTATAGGCACACAACTACTTGCCATTGAACATACAAAATAATCAGGGACTCACAGTCACAAGCTGTTTAACCTCCTTTTGTCCAGGACAACATATAGGAACATTCGTTCCAGAACCAGCAAGTTCAGGGCCAGCTTTTATCCAAAAACTATAATCAACATCTTACTGAACTCTACATAAGGATACTGCTGTCTTAAGAATTCTATACTGATTGTACTGCCAGTAATCATCATGTAGTACAACTCCAACCTGTACTTCTCCTTCTTCTTTCAGCTGCTCCCATTAGGGGTTGCCACAGCGGATTATCCATCTCCATACCACCCTGTCCTCCACATCTGCCTCTTTCACACCAACTACCTGCATGTCTTCCCTCACCACATCTATAAACCTCCTCCTTGGTCTTCCTCTTTTCCTTCTTCCTGGTGGCTCCATTCTCAGCATTCTTTTACCAATATAACTTAATCCCTCCTCTGCACGTGTCCAAACCATCTCAATCTCACCTCTCTCACCTTGTCACCAAAACATCCTACATGGGCTGTCCCTCTAATAAACTCATTTCTAATCTTGTCCATCCTCATCACTCCCAACGAAAACCTTAACATCTTCAGCTCTGCTACCTCCAGCTCCACCTCCTGTCTTTTACTCAATGCCCCTGTCTCTAGTCCATACAACATTGCAGGTCTCACCAAAGTCCTATAAACTTTCCCTTTCATTCTTGCATATACTCTACTATCACAAATTACTCCTGTCACTCTTCTCCACCCACTTCACCCTGCCTGCACTCTTTTCTTCCTCTCATTCACACACATGTATTCTGTCTTACTCCCACTGACTTACATTCCCCTTCTCTCCAGCGCATACCTCCACCTCTCCAGGCTCTTCTCAACCTGCTCACTACACTCACCACAAATCACAATATCATCCACAAACATCATAGTCCAGGGAGACTCCTGTCTGACCTAGTCCGTCAACCTGTTCATCACCACTCCAAACAGGAAAGGGCTCAGGGCCGATTTTTGATGCAGTCCGACCTTCACCTTGAACCAGTCTGTCGTTCCTACTGCACACTTTCACTGCTGTCACACTGTCCTCATACATGTCCTGCACCACCCTCAAAAACTTCTCTGACACACCTGACTTCTCCATACAATACCACAACTCCTCTCTTGGCACTCTGTCTTACGCTTTTTCTAAATCCACAAATACACAATGCAATTCCTTCTGTCCTTCTCTATACTCCTCCATCAACATTCTCAAAGCAAATAAGGCATCTGTGGTGCTCTTCCTCAGCATGAAACCATACTGCTGCTCACAGATGGTCACCTCTTCCCTCAGCCTGGCTTCCACTACTCTTACCCTAACTTCATGGTGTGACTTATCATCTTAATTCCCCTGTAGTTACTGCAGGTCTGCACATCTCCCTTATTCATAAAGATTGGTAATGGCACACTCCTTCTCCATTCCTCAGGCATCTTATCACCTTGCAAAATCTTGTTAAACAATCTGGTTAAAAACTCCACTGCTATCTCTCCTAAACAGCTCCATGCTTCTACCGGTATGTCATATTGTCCAACCGACTTTCCACTCTTCATCCTCTTATTTGCTGCTCTCACTTCCTCATTACTAATCTTATCCACTTCCTTCTTCACCAACTCCACACCACCCAACCTTCTCTTTCTCTCATTTTCCTCATTCATCAGCTGCTAAAAATACTCCCCCCACCTTCTCAACACACTCTCCTCACTAGTCAGCACATTTCCATCTCCATCCTTTATTGGTCTAACTTGCAGCACATCCTTCCCAGCTCGGTCCCTCTGCCTGGCAAATCTGTACAAATCCTTTTCTCCATCTTTAGTGTCTAACTTCTCATACAGCTGCTCATATGCCTTTTCCTTGGTTTTCGCCGCATCTCCTTGTACTCCTGCCTACTTTTCTCATCACTCTGTCGAATCCATTTCTGTTTTGCCAACCTCTTTCCCCTTATGCTCTCCTTCACTTCCATCCGATGCTGTCTAGCTACACTGTCCCCTGCCAACACCTTACATTCTCCAATCTCCTTCAGGTTGCATCTCCTACATAGTACACCTGTGTACACATTCCACCACTTTTATACGTCACCTTATGATACTCCTGCTTCTTAAAATACGTATTCACCACTGCCATTTCCATCCTTTTAGCAAAATCTACCACCATCTGCCCTTCCACATCCCTATCCTTAAAAACCATACCTACCCATTACCTCCTCATCACCTCTGTTCCCTTCACCTACATGCCCATTAAAGTCTGCCCCAATCACCAATCGTTCACTCCTAGGTACACCATCTACCACTTCATCTAATTCACTCCAGAATCTTTCCTTCCTTCATCGCACAACCCACTTGTGGAGCATAGGTACTGATGACATTTATCATCATCCCTTCAACTTCCAGCTTCACGTTCATCACCCTATCAGAAACTCTCTTCACCTCCACTACACTCTTACTAAACTCATTCTTCAGAATCACCACTACACCATTTCTTTTTCCATCCACACCATCATAGAACAGTTTGAACCCACCTCCAATGTTCCTGGCCTTACTCCCTTTTCACTTGGTCTCCTGAACACACAACATAACTACCAATCTTCTCTTCATCATATCAGCTACCTCTCTCCCTTTACCTGTCATAGTACCAACATTTAAAGTACCAACCCGAAACTCCACTCTCCTACACTTCTCATTTCCCCTTTCCTCCTCTTCTTCTCCTCTTTTGGCCAACAGTAGCCCAATTTCCACCGGTACCCTGTTAACCAACAATACTTGTGGCGGTCGTTGATAACCCGGGCCTCGACCAATCTGGTATGAAATTCTTATTTGTGATCCTCATATTCTATTTGGCACATGTTTTACGCTGGATGCCCTTAATAATGCAACCCTCTCCATTTATCCAGGCTTGGGCCCAGCACTAAGAGTGCACTGGCTTCTGCCTCCCTAATGGCTGGGTTAACTCCAACCTGTACATTCTGTATTATTTCTGAAATTCTAATTGTAAATAATTGTAAATTCATAGCATATCCTCAATTATATTTTATTTGTATATAATTTGAAGTACTTTGTATAACTTTTGTACTGGTGTACATTATTAATGCATATATATATATATATATATATACGAGGAAACCGAGGGCGAGATAACCGGGTTCCACTGTATATATATATATATATATATATATTGCTGTACTCACACAAAAGCTTTTGCACATGTTTCACAGCCCAGAGCCTTTTTATTTTTTTGTTGTAGTATAATTACATATTTATCTGCACTTCTTCTTCTTTTTCTTCTTCTTCTTCTTCTTTCAACTGATCCAACTACGGGTCACCACAGTAGATCATAGATCTCCATACTATTCTGTCCTCTACATCTGCTTCTTTCAAACCAACTACATGCAGGTAGTTGGTTTAAAAGAAGCAGATGTGTGGTGTACAGTGGTGTCTTCCCTCACCACATCCATAAACATCCTTCTTTGTCTTCCTACTATAAGCACTTCTGATGGATGCTAAAATGCATTTGATGCTGTGTAACTGTACTTTGCATTGACAGTAAATATCTATCTATCTATCTATCTATCTATCTATCTATCTATCTAAGAACATCTGAGAACAAAAGCTAAAAAAAATACTTTCACATTAAAAAATGCTAAATATTTTATAATATTTTGCTTTGTAAAGTTTATTTCAGCTGCTGCAATGTAGAGGACATTTGTGTATGATGCTTCAGCACTTTCATAGACTTCTAGAGAATTCTGTAACTCCTCCCTCAATCTCCGGCAAAGGCACTGCGGTAGTGACATTTCAAATTTTGATTGGTCTTTTCTCCGGTCAATCAACGGTGACATGCAATGTTATTGGTCTTTGTATTTCTGGGGCGGGGGCTGTTTGGTAGCTAGGAAGTGAACGCAAGCTAATTCTCCACCGAGCTAGTCTCTCGTACACGTGTGTATTAATCTCTATAGATTGTGTTGAGTATTAATACTGAACATGGAGAGTGATGAGGAAAAATATGACGGCATGCTGCTTGTTATGGCACAACAGCATGAAGGCGGAGTACAGGAGGTAAATACTGACATCTCTATGAGCATGCTAGTTAGCGTGCTAATTCTAGCTTTGTGATAGTGTTTCATTCTGCAGTTCTGTTAGCTACACTAGCTAGCTCGCATAGTCATCATTATTACTCATAACCGAGTGTAGCTGAGGTATTGACTGACCAAGAAATCTCTTGTCATTTATAAATTATAGCACAATGAGCATTTATAATGCTTGTGTACTTGAATGCCATTTGTATGTCTTTGTGTATTCTATAAATTTCCTCCTATTTGCAGCTGGTGACCACATTCTTCAGCTTTCTCAGACGAAAAACAGACTTTTTTACGGGAGGTGAACCTGGAGCTCCTGAGAAAGTGAGATGATGATCTCTTGATTGTGCACCATAAAATAAAAGCGTATTACATTAAGGCTATGGTTTGGTAATAACAGTAGGATGTTAATTTCTCCCACCAAGCTGGTGAAAGAGGCTTTTGCTCATCACAGTCAGCTTGCTCTCAAGGCCCAGAAAGAGAAACAGTCCAGACAGGAGAAGGAGAAGAAGGAAAAAGCTGAAAGAGCTGCCAAACTGCAAGCTGAGGAGGAGAGGAAGAAGAAGGAGGCTGAGACAGAGCCCAGAATCAAAGAGCTCACAGAGGAGGAGGCTGAAAGGCTCCAGACAGAGATAGACCAGGTAAGTGTACATACCTGCTGGTTTTGTTGATCTTAGTATGTTTTGAAATTGAGCATATTATGATAACCTGGTCAGAAGTATCAGTGTATGAGATTGTGATATTTCTGGACCACCATGGGCACTGGTGGATCAGTGGTTAAGGCTCTGGGTTACTCATTATAAGGTCAGGGGTTCAAGCCTCAGCACGCCCAAGCTCTCACTTCTGGGCCCTTGAGAAAGTCACTGAACCCTATCTGCTCCATCACATGGCTGATACTGTTCTCTGAGCCCAGCTTCCTGACTAACTGGGATATGCGGGAATCTAAGGAAAGTGGCGGAGGCTCAAGGTTACTGATCGGAGTTCAGGGGTTCAAGCTGGGTGCTACCAATCTCTTGGGCCCTTAAGCAAGGCCTGTCACCTTCTGTGCTCCTGGGGTGCTGTATCATGGCCCATCCTGCACTCTGACCCAAACATCTCAACATTGTTGGTTATGTGAAAAAAATATTTCACTGTGCTGTAATTTATAGGGGTCAAGTAAATACTGAATGTGCAATAGTCTTTCTACGGCATTGCACTGATTAAATAGTTTCCTAAATACTTACAGATAATAGAAATATAACACACTCTGTGCTCGGCCTGTTATTAATATGAATCGAAGAATATAAAAAACACACAACATTGTGATACTTGATAATTTTGTAATAAAAAAATTTCAAAACATTACATTTGTTTATCTTTTGTAGAAGAAAGACAAGGATGAGAAAAACAAGAAGGTGTCTGAAAGCAGTTCTGCGGATGCATCAGACAATGCAGCAAAAGGGGTGAGTGTGTTCACTGTAATGTTGTAGATCTGATTTTATTTATTTATTTATTTTTTACTGTTACTTAAAAAAAATTTTTAATTTTTAAAATTTAAAAAATGTATGTTTTATTTTTGAGTGGACCGAATCTACTAGGAAGCCAATGAGTGTTAGTAATTATTTATTACTACTACTACATAAATAAATTTTACTGTGCCTTTTAGTCTGAGTCAGAAGGGGAGGAGGATGAAAAGGATAAGGGCAAGATAAAGCCCAATGCTGGAAATGGAGCTGATCTCTCCAACTACAGGTGGACACAGACCCTGTCTGAATTGGATGTAAGTGTTCAGTTCTGTTGAGCTCTTGTTATTGATAAGTGGTGGTGTAATATTATTTATCTCTTATTAGTAAATAACTTTGCATGCAATAACACTCCTGCATTACAGGTCATTTAAGGTAAGAATATCTCTGTTTCAGGTTTAATTAATAAATAAACATGTAAATACATTTAAGTGGTGCCAATACTCATGCAAGGCAGGATATGCTTAGTGTAGCCCAGGGGTATTACATTTATTTTAGTTTAATTTGTTCATTTTACTGAACATTTGCATGTTTTGTCAGTATCTAAAGTCTTGCCCTCGAGTTGGTTGCTTTATTTTGCCCCCTTAGTGGAAAAAGTAAAATAAGAAGTAGTAGTTTACTGGTTAAGTTGGACTTTCAATTGGAAGGTTTTGAGTTCAAATCCATGCACCACCAAGCTGCCACATCTGGGCTCTTAAACAAGGCCCTACACTCTCAGGTGTATAAATGAGATACTTGTAAGTCAAAGGGCTAAATGTATGAAATAATTTTTTATCAAGTATCTTCTTTTATCTCAGTTGTTCGCTAGCTAATGTAAAGCCACTGAGAAGAGAGTTTGAACAGCTAATTCCTAAGCATTGTTTTATATTTAGCTCGTCGTGCCTTTTGACGTGAAGTTCCGCCTGAAGGGGAAGGATGTGGTGGTGGATTTCCAAAGACGTCATCTAAAAGTGGGACTGAAGGGCCATCTACCTGTCATCGACGCACCCCTTTTTAACGAGGTGAAGGTAGAGGAGAGCTCCTGGCTCATCGATGATGGAAAAATAGTCACTGTTCACCTGGAGAAGGTACGAGGACGGGACAAAACAGCACAAAATATTCAATTTATTTGAAAAAATGAATATAATCCATTTTATCCCATTGGCAGATAAATAAAATGGAGTGGTGGAACAAGTTGGTGACCACAGACCCTGAAATCAACACCAAAAAGATCTGCCCAGAAAACTCAAAGGTACATTAAAATCATTTTATTCTTCCACAAGATATTTTTTGGATGGATTTATATACTCCACACCTTCATCTCTTCTCTACACACCTCCATCACTTCTCTCTGTATAGCTTTCCGATCTGGATGGTGAAACCCGTAGCATGGTCGAGAAGATGATGTATGACCAGAGGCAGAAGTCCATGGGCCTTCCCACCTCTGAGGAGCAGAAAAAGCAGGACATCATGAAGAAGTACGTCTCACACACATTTCCAGCTAGACCTTGGAATATCCATTGCTCAATTTCAATGTTTATCACAAATTAGTATTTTATTACACTGAGGGGACAATTGTATGTAGCCCATAGTCCTCATCGCTTTCTAAAAATGATCACTCGTTAGATTAAAGTAGACTTGGTTGGTGTATTGGTTGTGCAGCATGGTAATGAAACCAGGATGATTATGGTACCAAATTTCACAGTGGGTGTGAGACCCTTTGGTCTAACCATTAGATGACCAAATGTGGTCTTTTGTAAACCTCAGCCTGGCTAGCCTCTGCTTCTCGTTGAAGAATTTTTTTTTCTAGCTCTGCATGACTTTAGTCCTCATGTTTGTAGGACACTTGATGTCATCCTACAGTTATTTAGAGACTTTGATTGAGAATCATGTTTTTTTTTTTTTTTTCCATGGTCTGCAGTTAGACCTTGTTCTTATGAACCTTCATCTTTAAAATTTCAAGGATGAGAGCAACCTGTTGCCCACTGTATCCATTTGCCAGTGAAGCCAGAATGAATCCGTTCTTTTCCACCCTCAAAACTCTTTTTGCATGGTCAATAGTTATTTGATTCCAATTAGTTTTGAGGTCGTACTGGCACTGTTTATGCCACCCAGCCGGTCTTGTTGTAAGAGGATGGTGATGAACACAGTTGATCACCTAATCAGTACTTCAGAATGAGGTGTGCCTGTGTTAAAATTCAACAGACACTAAAACAATATAAAAACTATATTTAAAAACTATATTTCATTTTAAAACAAAATAAAAACATGCAGTGCTGAATTTAGAATTTGAATATTTAGAATTGATTTTTTTTTATCGGATTTGTAGTTTTGTGACATTTAGTTATTTTAGATAAACCAGAAATGAGCAAATAAACTTTATAGTAATATTTAATAGACTATTTTAACAGCTTCAGGCTTTTTGGTCTGATCCCAAGCTCAGGTTTCACGTCTCTCTCTCTCTCTATGTCTATGAGGTGTTATTCACCCCTGGCAGGTCCTGGCTAATCAGATTGTAAGTGTAAGTTGTGAACGCTTGATTAAAACCACTTTGTGTTCCGATCACTCCAAACACGTTCAGAGGTCTGGGATGCATCTGAGCACATCACATCTGTAGTGTGAACAGGAAAACATCTCCATGAATTATTGAACACAATAAAGGATAAACTGACGTTGCCTTTGATTTAAATGATGGCATCATTGTGAGACCAACAATGTTTCCCACCTCATTCCTAGTGTTCCAGGGATAAACTCAGGATACAAAGCAAGTCCTGAAGATGATTTAAATATATGTATTGCGTGTGTCCTTTCCACTGTCTTTCAGTAACATGACAAAGTTTAAAACTGGAATCTGAGCTGTTCCTCTGATGTTTGTGGTCTTACATGATATGCATTACATCCAGCACATTATTGTTTTAAATAAATGTAAAATGCACAAAGGAGAAGTTTGTTTTAAAACTATACTTTAAATGCTCTTTAACTGTTTTGGTATTATGGTTGTATTGATATGGATGTGTTTGTTTGATGTTAGGTTTATGGAGCAGCATCCTGAGATGGATTTCTCCAAAGCCAAGTTCAGCTGAGAACCATTACATTCATATTTAGAGCATTCTACATTTCTGTCCACTGATCACTTCTCCACTGCACAGTGAAATACAGCTCTTCTGAAGGTCATGTTGCATATTTCACCATGTTCTGAATATTTAATTATTCCTATGTTTACATTTTTTTTTCTTTTTTAAATAAATCAATTCAAACTTCATGATCCCAAACTGCATGAGTGTCTCATTCCTGAAGGGTCACACCACGAGAATTAAAAATGAGTTATACGTGTATGTTCTGAAATGATACACTGCATAGCCACACGCATGCAACCTTCACACCATATGTTTTTTTTTATCATTTAAGTTTTAATTGGAACTTCTCTATCATTACACTTTTCCTTTTAGCAAAAGGCATTGTCTCAAAGCAGCTTTATAAAGATAAAGAGGTTATAAAGTGGGAATATATAAGTATAGTGCATGTAAGTTTGCTCCTTGTGATTTTATTCCTAATAAAGGGGTAGTGGCAACTGACAAAACCAAACCTTAGATAGTATGAGGAAGAAACCTTGAGAGGAACCAGACTCAAAAGAAAACCCGTCCTTATCTGGGTGGCTCTGAATGTCCATTCATTATTCCATAGTTCCATCACTGTTGAGGTGTACTGTTTAGTGATGGATGCTTAAATGGAGAAATGTTTGTGCAAACTGCATATGAAGAAGTCTGGTGGGTCAGAGAAGTATGTGAGGGTGGTGCAGGACATGTGAAGTGTGCAGTAGGAACGACAGACTGGTTCAAGGTGGAGGTGGGACTGCCTCAAGGACCGGCTCTGAGCCCTTTCCTGTTCACAGGTTGATGGACGAGGTCAGACACAAGTCTCCATGGACTATGATGTTTGCAGATGATATTGTGATATGTGGTAAGAGGTTGAGAAGAGAGCAGGTTGAGAAGAGCCTGGAGAGGTGGAGATACATGCTGGAGAGAGGGGGAATGAAAGTCAGTAGGAGTAAAACTACATGTGTGTGAATGAGAGGGAGGGCAGTGGAGTGGTGCGGTTGCAGGGAGAAGAGGTGGAGGAGTTTAGGTACCTGGGGTCAACAGTGGAAAGTAATGGAGAGTGTGTTAGGGAAGTGAAGAAAAGAGTGCAGGCAGTGTGGAGTGGGTGGAGAAGAGTGACCGCAGGAGTGATTTGTGATAGAAGAGTATCTGCAAGAATGAAAGAGAAAGTTTATAGGACTGTGGTGAGATCTGAGATGTTGTATGGATTAGAGACAGTGGAATTGAGTAAAATTGTTATGGATGTGGTAATGGAGAAGACATGCAGGTAGTAGAGATGCAGTTGAAATGCAGCTGTAGAGGACAGGGGTGTATGGAGACGGATGATGCGCTGTGGCGACCCCTAATGGTAGCAGCGGGAAAAAAGAATAAGAAGTTGTTCATTCAAAGTGCAGTCTTAATACATCCTAATCCTAGTCCCCACAGTGTAGCGAAAACCTCGGCAAAAAAAGAAGTGTGACATTTATTATAACAGCAAAATAATATATATTTAATGAGATCTTTAACAAGACGCAAATGTAATGATCATGGATGCACAAACTTCATTATATAGTGTATATTTGTATAGTTTGAACCTAAAGTATTGCTTTAAAGCGTTAAAAAAATTATTGATTGTCAAAAATTAATTCTGAAAAAACCAATTCACAGAATCTTTAGAAAAACCCTTAGGAACACATTCACCTTGCATGCCAATGCCACCTATTCACGTTGTGCTCACAAGAGGGCGCTGATGGACCGAGCTGTGTTGCTGTAATCTGACCACATCAGTGTAGTTGGACTAAGGATAAATGGTTAGGGGTGTTTGGAAAAGTTGTTACTGTACAAAGTGTTCTCGTGTGTCATGAGGCTTGGTGAAGGTATTATGATTAATAGTTAGGGATTGTGTGAAAAAAGTGAGAGTGGTTCACTTATTGTGCTGTTTCTTTGCCATTGTCCTTTACCATGACTGAACTCTTACTGTTAAACCCATAGTATAATTTCCATAACTTTTCCATCCAATACGCATGGTGCATAAATTGTACTGCTACCATATTGGGAGATTTTTAATGCAATAGAGCATAAACTTATGTTTATTATTGTACATTTCATTCTCTAAGAGTAAAAACCCTTAAGAGTTCTTGCAGTTGGAATTCCATCCAGTAATTCCAGTTTCAGCCTGTTGTGATGAGCTGGCCCTGAGTGAACACCAGGCTGAGTTTCCTCAGCTGAGAGCAATGTCTCACCCAGGTATGAGAATTTCTTCATTAACGAAAGCACACAGACATCAGAAGGCAAGGTGGGTTTGTGTGTGCGGACATGGAAGGAGCGCCAACGATCGGCAAACAAAGTGTGATGGGCCGAACCAGACTCGATGACTTGTTTTTTAGGCAACGGGGTTCAGTAAATCAACTCGAGGGCACATGGGTGGTGGAGTGGTATGAATAACACACATTAGTGTGTCTAGCTGGAAAGGTTTCATTACTATTTTAATAATCTGTATTAATAGGATTGTGTATGGCTAACAAATATCCAGACATGATTCAGTAAAGGCAGGTTTATTGAAGATGCAGAATTTGGACCAACTATTGTTAGGAATAAATTTACTTGGATTTCAATAAATAAATGTACCTCACTGAGTCTTTGCAATTTACGACATATCCAATTCAACAAAGTGCAGTAATAACATCATACAGATATCGTTTGGGCATCTCAAAGGTGGAGCTGATGAGGTCGGCTGATTGTTGTTTAATTTTGAATCTATTTATATATTTCTGTGTAATGCTTATATTTGAATAGTTTTGTCACCAGACAGTTCATTATAAAAGCATTTGATTGCATGTTATATCGTGTATGATTGTGTGTGTGACCAATAAAATCTGATTTAATTTGAGAATTTTAATTAACATTTATGTGAGACCCCAGAACAAGGCTGGCTGTGGTCAACGTCGGGTTGCACTCTGATCTTCCAAAACCAGGCTGCTGTGGGTACAGTCTTGTGCAAACAAAAGAGCTGAAGATGGAAAAGCACGACGTTATTCCGAGCGGGAATGGTGAGGGAATGGCTAGGTTAGCTGTGTGAATTCATAGTCGCATGTTTTCATGTCTTATGTGAGTAACATATCTGAAAGACTAACCTATCAGGCTATTTCTGCTACTTGTTTCTCGTCTCACAAAGTATAGTTATGAGACTTGGGGAAATCATTTTTCCAGGAAGTATGGTTTTCAGATATACATCAAATACCAGTGGGAAGTGTTCAGCGTTCCTTCTAGAAAGTTAAACAGGTGTTTGAGAAGGTGCCTCCTACTGACTCAATAGTGCTACCAGAAATAATTAAAGTGTGCGTTTAGGCAAAAGATGAAGATACCTGAATGTGTATGGATGGGTATAATGACTTCTCACACCTTAACCTCAATCAAAGAGACAGCTGCAAAACCTGTGGCAAGGAAGGGGGCTGTTGGTCATTTAGTAACCCCCTGTGCAGGTGAAAACATCTGTTTATCATGTGGTTCCTATCAAGGTTTCTTCCTCATTCCATCTTAGGAAGATTTTTCTTGCCACAGTCACAGGGATAAACATATAATTATAAAGAACAAACTTATAGGCACTAAACCTAGACATTTTATTATACAACTTTATAACTGCTTCATCTCTGTAGAACTGCTGTAATACAATGTCCATTTGTAAAAGTGCAATACAAATAAAATTGAATTGAATTGAAACCAACAGCATGTATTTGACAAATGAAAGATATTTAGCTCTTACTCTATATACTTTTGATAATTACAGACTTATTTTTTTTTTTTTTACCTTGCTTCCTAATCTGCCTCCCCTTAATGATTTCCAACATGAACAGTGTATGGCACGAATATGGTAAGCATACTGTGTTACCATATGACTTGGAAGCCCAGTTGTTTTTACGAGAAGAGGAGTTCTGAGGCACATATGGTGATTAGGAAGGTTCTAAAGACTATTTGTCACTTCTGGTACAATTGTTCTTTTGGTAAAATAAATGATGGTATTCAGTTTAAAAATAATAAAGTAAAAAAGCAAAAAAATAGATACACATTTGACATTATTGGAAGGTGATAGAAAGATCTTATTAATTTGGTTGGTGTTTTATTTTAACATAAAACATGAAAGGTCAAAACATGTTTAATTTTAATTACAGAGGCTTATTTATGAACATGTACTAACATATTAACATAACTATAGTATATGTAGAAATATTCAGAGAGTTTAATTTGCATAAAGGCTCACCACACACACACACACACACACACACACACACACACACACACACACACACACACACACACACGTACGTTCCCTGTCCCAGATGAATGTCATGATGTTCCTGCAGGTCTGTTTGCCCTGTGGCTTTTTAACCCTGTGGGCTTCATTTACACTCTTGTGTGGACTCCTCAATCACACACTCTGTACAGACTCTGTATGGACTGAAGACCTGACAGCACCTTCCCACTGTCCCACTGCAAACTTTAATAAATTAAACATATGGTCTGCATAAATGTAAACAATGTACATGTACAAGCAATTTCTTGACATTTCAATACACACTTCATATACAAGTATAACTGATATTACATTTGAAATATCACTCGCATGAAAAGTGTGTGAAAGAGGAAAAAAAACAGCATGAATAAGTTTAATTGAATTTAAATTAAATTCTAAAGATAAATAGTTAAATAAAATGACCACTATGTTGAGCACATTCAGTTTAATCTATGTCCAGAAAATTGAAAGATTAATATCTGATGGTTTTTTTCCCCAGAATGACACAGAGCTGTAAATTCTAACAAAACTGTGTGATCTGTAGAAAAAAACCCGGCATGTTTAAGAGCTGAAAAACCAGCACTGTGTTTGAACTACCTGCAGTGGCAGTTCTTCACAGCGAACAAAACTGAAATTTCACTCAACACAGCTGTAATGCGGTGGAACTAATACTGTGTGCAAAGTAACTCATTTCCTGAAAAACGATTTTATGTGGTAGTCAAAAAGTAGGAATGAAAAAAGGAATTGCTGAAAATCTATAGGATATAATTTAACAAATTATGAAAGAATGGCACGAATATATTATAACACAAATCTGGGTCAAATATGTATTAATACTTGAGAGAGAACTTATTTTCCAGCCTACTTATTACTTAATAATTGACTGAGCATTTTTAATTGCAAAAACGCTTTGTTTTGTTGGGAAATCATGATAAATGAAATAGCTATCAAAGATGAATTAAGTTAATTTAATGAATTATTCTCTTTGCCTCAGTAACACCTCAGATGCACATTTAAGAAGTTTTTAGAAGAAGCGATAAAACTATAAGAAACTTATGGGCACTTAAATTATGCATTGCAACTTCATAACCTCTAAATCTCTGCTTTGGGTGATGTTCCATTGTCCATTGTTAAAAGTGTTATAAAGCTGAACGGCACTGAACTCAATTGAATTGAATTGAATTGAATGAAGTCTCTGAAACATCCTGTTCTTGCTGAAACTTTGAATACTACATTTAAATACAGTATACACTCATTGGCCATTTAAATAGAAACGCCCACGCAGAATATTGGCTGTCAGAATATTTCAGATATTCAGTATTAACTTTGAGTTTCTCCATATTTTAAGTAACTTGCAACCAACATTTCCAATACGTAGAAATTAGACTTTCACATCGCTTTTAAGTTAAAAAAAAAAAATAAATAAAATAAAAAGGTCTTTATTTCAGCCACACTGATGAACTTTTGAGCATGAGAATTAGGGTGAGAAAACATTTGTAAGGTCCTTTTCTTTTAGGCTTTACAGCCTTTATTTGATTTATTTTTGAGCTTTAAATCACTGACAGGATTTTCTTACAGAATTAAGAATTTTATTTATGGTAAGTTGACCCCAAAGCAGCTAACAATCTCCACACCATCACACAACCACCCCCTTGTTTCACTGTAGGGATGATCTTGTTGTACAATACTGTTTTAGCTTAACATTAACATTAATGTTAAAACAAAAAAAACAGACAAACTATTTTTTGCCTGTTTTTTAGGTGTGGGTGAACCCTTTTTTCACCTGACAAAGGATCTGTGAAGACTCAATGTCTCGCATAAGTCTTATGGCTATTCCTGATGACTAGCAGGAATCACAAGCGCTAACTGTATCTAAAGTGAGCAAAGTCTCCAAATTGTGCATATGTTCATTTGGGTTCTTTTCTGACTTTCAGTTTGTCTCCATTTTAATAACTAATGGTTATTGATGAAGCTCAATGGGATGCCAGAGGTGAGGAAATGGCTTTGTAACCTCGTAATGAATCTTTTTTAGAATGGATTTCACTGCACAATCATGGCATGGTGAGGTATTTCAGCCAACTTCACTTTGCTAGAAAGGTTTTGCTTAGGCGTTGTTTAGCTCAAACAAAGTTGTTTAGTCTGTTTGACACCAGTTGCCATACATTTTAAAGAAGCAATTTCTTGTTCACAAAGGTCCAGTTTGTGTTTATTTAAAAATATATGTTTTGTATTGTCTTTGTTCAAAGATCCAAAACAATGATTCTGACAAATATGGGAAAAATAAACAAATAAAAGAAATCTAGAGGGTCAAATAATTTTTTTAAAGTGACTGTTTGTGTACATTTCAAGAATTAAACAAGAAGAGCCAGACATTTTGGAGAGAAAAAAATATTAATTTAATATTAAAAAGACATAAATAAAGCTTACAAGCAAACAAAGTACAAATAGATAGGTATGTACAAGGCACTTCTGTGTGCAAGTTACAGAACATCCTATTGTATATTACCAGAAGGCATACAAGACACTCTTTCTTATATGCATGCAGGTTTCTTAATATTTAAAAATGTATTTTCTATATGACCAAACCAAGAGAATGGACGTTAACTTAAATTTATTTACAGACATTTACATTTATTCAGTCAACAACAATCTTTGGTCAGATCTTATAAATCCAGGAGCTCCATCGTGGTCCCAAAATGGCTGAGAGTAAATTTCCTATAGCATGTCTACAGCACTGATGTTTATGCAGTCCTTCTCAGCACAATCGATTTTTTTAATCACCTTTCATGATCTCAATCTCAGATCCAGGGTGTTCACACTATCTGTGTAATGGCAGGATTAAAGTCTCTGAAGTCATTTCTCAGTAGCTCTGTGCTACAGGTGCCCAGGAAGCTGTAAGCCTAGCAATGGATGTTTCGAATTGGGCATCGGCCACTCCCGCCTCAGTCAGACCCGGATCATACATGGATGATGGAGAAGAAACAGGTAGAGAGGAGGTCAGACCTGAGTAAGACACAGAGGAACCTCGCAAGAACTGAGAGGTTAAACCTCCAGCAATTGAACCTGAAGCAGAGCCAGGTGGAGTGAGGGCGGTCCCAGCCACGGACCAGAGACTGGGGTACTGGCTGTGAACACACAAGTGGTTCAGTATTAGAAATAAAAATTATAAATAAACCACTTTTTTTTATTTTTAAATGTATGTAGTTTAAAAAAAAGAAGAAAAAAAAAGAAATGTAGATGCAATGTTTTATTCTGTTTGCATAGTTTTTGTTCTAACCTTGTGTTGGAGGTGGAGTTAGTAGTATGAGCCAAGGTGCCCATTCCACTAGAATTTGGGATTTGCAAGGTTGACCAGTTGTCATGGGTTGAAATACTTCCTGAAGAGGCATCCATGTAATTGTCTAAAAAATAATAATAAAAAAAAATCAGCACCTTATCCTAAAAGAGTTCAATATAACCTTCTCATTTGAGAAAAAGACAGACAATTATTATTGTCTTTGATATTTTCCTTTACACAAAATGTAAGCTAGAGTATCTTACTGTTGTTCGTGCTGCGATGAGGGTAATGGCTGGGGTATGGAGATGCTCTGTGGCTCCTCAGGCTGGAATAGCGCTCACAGTAAGAGCTGGAGGAGTGACCTGGGGACCCACTGAACTGTGGAGGGCTATTGCTGGAGCAGATGGGGCCATTACTGGGCAGGAACCAGCCTCCAACTGTAAAGGAAGATCATTTTTATCAGCATTTTTTGGGACAAATCTGATGATAATAGTACTTTTTTTCTCTAAAAATAATACTTACTCTGTGAGTAGCCAGACTGCTGAGTGTCACTGTTTTGATCTTGGGCCTCACGGTGGTCACTCCTAAGAAGATAAAGAAAATATGTTCAGCAAATAAATGTAATGTATGTATGTAATATAATTCTATAGAATTATCATAAAGCTAACAATGGTCAGTAATTGCTATTAGACTAAATCACTGCTATGTTATTTAAACTATTCTACTCACCTTTCTTTAGCGTCCAAGAAAGCCTTCGCAAAAGGGTTGTGTTTGATTTTCAGTGCTGTAATCTGAAGGAAAAAAACAACAATGACTCATTTTAATTTTGCACGATAAAATCCAGTGTTATATTATTTCCTCGTCTTAGAGGTTGAGTCACTAGGTTTGACCTCCGTACCTCTTCGTTTTGGTAGGCCGTAACCGCTATGAATTGAGTCTCTGGAAAAGATTGGCTACTAATCATTTTTTGGATGCCTCCGACTTTTACGATGTGGATCCTCGGCTCATACTTGTGCAGGGAGTTCAACATAATCTACATGAAGGAAGAGAGATATCAATGAGGACAATCTAAGTTACAATAATGTCTAATAAAATCTATTTTAAAAGAAAAACCGCTAATAAGAAAAGCACCGGAGACAGGACTGGGCCTCACCTGTCCTCCTCCATTGAGTTTGTTGGATAGTTTGACTTTGCTGAAGGACACAGGTGCTTTCATCCAATGGGCTCCAAAGTTAGGGGAATCGGGGTGGATGTACACACAGCTGGGGCTCTGAGGCTCCGGTTTTCCACCGGGGACCCACTCTCCATTAACATACTTCCAGCGGTTATTATCAGCAGCCACAAAGTCTAACAGCACAGAATACATAGCATTGGGGTCCAGACCACTAACACTCGCCCTGAGCACCGGGAACATCCGTCTGCAAAAAGCAAAAAAAAAAAAACACAACAAAATTCACATACACTCTAAAAACAATAAAAATTCAGACCACGAGCCTGTTTTTAACCAGGTATGATTATTATTATTGTTTTTATTATTAATGTTTTCAGCACATGCTAACTTTAGCATCCGTATGATTCTCCAACACAAAATAACATCTTTACTGGGAATGTGTATATTTTTATATTCAATGCTATGTCTAAAACTGTCTGTTTTCAACCAGGTATGATTATTATTATTGTTTTTATTATTAATGTTTTCAGCACATGCTAACTTTAGCATCCGTATGATTCTCCAACACAAAATAACATCTTTACTGGGAATGTGTATATTTTTATATTCAATGCTATGTCTAAAACTATTCATTGCTCTAAAACAGAGGATTAAAACACCATTATAATACTATAAGTGTGTAGATGTTTACCTTCCAGTCTTGGTGACGATCATTTCATTGGTGAGCTCTTTAAACTTGTTCCACAGCTCTGCGTCCTCCAGGCTGAGTTTAATGTCCCTCTCGGAGGTGTCTCCTTTCTCACTTCCTTTTTGAAACTCGCTCTCCACGGCACTCAGAAGATGCTCCAGTCTCTGATCAGGAGTAGGACAACTCATATTTCCAAGCTTATTGGGAAAAATCACAACAAAAACAAAGAAACCAAAAAAAAGCCCAATAACCACGGGCTGCGATTGAGTTGAAATGCGAACACCGCGGTAGTGAATGAGTGCGCTGGAGATCGAGTCCCGGCACCGTGACAGCGAACTTCTGCTTTATAGACGCAAAGATGAGCCACTTAAAAAGCCCCCGTAGACCTCATGCTGCTCTGTGGGGCGGGGCTTAAACACGGAAGCCACGCCCACAGCCTGCTCACACTGCAACCGGTGAACAATGGGCCAAAATAGAGATTACAATTAATTTATCGTGCATACTATATCATTATTATACATATTATAGGATTTAATTATTTATTGAATTATTGTTTGTATATATAATGAACATGGAACTCATCATACTACAGAATCTGTGGGAGTACAATACAATGGATTTTTTTTCTGTGCTGCCCAGTAGCAAATCATCCACAGCCCAGTACCACTGGGACCACTGGCGTAAACTGTAGCCCAGATACTAGTCGACCAGGTGTCACCTTTAAAATATTGCTATTATTATGATAATTATTATTGTCGTTGTTGTTGTAGGTATAGTACATGATCTATAAAGTAGTTGTGGATCTACTAGCAGCCATGTTGTGTACTAGGATATTGTACCTCTACTTACAGACCCAAAACAGTCATGCAAAATGTGTGCATATGTTATTTCTAGGTGTACAAATCCATACTGAGATATTAAATAAAAAATGTTTCCCTATGAAACTTAATTTGAATTCCATTTTTAACATCTGATATTAAGAAAATTGATAAGGAAAAATGTACTGAGTTGAGATAAGATGGGATAGAAACCCTGAGAGAAACTAAACTCTGTCTTCTGGAATCTGATAGCATTTACTATTTAAACAATATCAATTATTACTTTTCTACAACAACCATCAGAATAATTTAGGCACTGAGTTTAGATTTTTTTTATTTATTTACTATTTCAGTATTATACATTTCCTTACATTTCACACTTGGCATAGTTTTCCTGATGTTTGTAGGCCAATGGCAAGGCTTATTATCATTTTTAAAAATGTGAAAAAGTAAAGACACATTATCCTTTCCGTCAGTTGTATATTTGCACATGATGTTAATCTTTTGTTGTCTCAAATACACATGTGTGAAATCCTTTGTGTTTGGCTCTGTGCTTCTGTATTTCTGCGTGAAGTGTGGATTGCTCCAGAGTGAAACTCCAGAACCAGCCCCCCAGCTGACCAGGAGATCTGCTTTATCAAACTTACAAAGCCATATTACACATCACCGTTATTAAATTATTATTATTATTATTATTACCACACACCCCCTAACATTTTCATCAAATGACATGCTAAATTCTAATATTGATTATTCATTCATATAAAAGCTTTCAGTCTTTAGCAGCAGTATTATTACTGCTGTAGCCCAATACATAATATTAAACACATTATTTGTACATTTCTTTTATCTCACCTACTAATCTACTGACACTGGGACAAGACTAGTTTAAAAATCTAAATAAATGTGTGTGCAGAAGCTGGGTTTGTTCTCATAAGCTGCCCCTGTTTATTATTTCTATTTCTATACTTTTGGAGAAAGTCTTATAGATAACAGTATGTGATTTGCTTCATAATGGTACATCATCCTTCATTCATGTCTCTGTATTCCTTTATCTCTGCCTCTCTCTTGCCAGTAGACGTAGTTCGAATGGAAGGTCTCCAAACAGCTTTGTGGAGTGTGACTTCTTTACTGCGCCACTTCCTCCTGCACTTTTCTGAGGCCATAAACTCAGAGAGTTTCCTCGAACTCTTCCATTCCTATAAGGACTCAATGTGCTCTTTTGTGTTTTAGATGTTACTTCCTGAAATTTATCTGCAAATAATAATTCAAAAGAATTTCTACGAATAAATTACTATTCTGATTTGGAGAGAGTCCTGACAGTTCAGATATTGCCTTTTATAGTGTTTTAATCAGTTTTGTTTAAAAATTGTAAAAGTTAAAATCATGGTAGTGTGACCTGTGCATTGGCTGTATTGCTTATCCGTGATGAGCTGAAAGAAAGACTATGTACCCTTTCGGGGTCTATGGGGTTAAGAGATGCAGCTTGGCCCTGGCACAAGCACTCTCTCACCACAGTGAGAAATATTACAGAGGCCTGGTGCTCCACAAAGAAACGGTTATAAGGGAGGATGCATATTTTCCACCGTCCTCTCCTCACCAGCCTAAATAAGTAAACAGTGGAAGATGACTCAGGCCTGGGAAGAGGACACCTACACACTACGTAAAAGCATCTTTACTCAAAAGTTTACAAAAAATGAGAAAAGATCAATATGATATGTTTAGTTGTACAAACTAATTGCAGTTACACTGCGTATTATTTCCATCATTCAACTTTGTTTTCAAAGCTATTTTTAAACCAATTGACTGCTTTTCTATAACTTTTTTCTTTTGTTTAATATTTTTTTTCTCAGTTTACTGCAGCTAATCTGTGTTTTCCTACAAAATTGGATATCTACTGCACTGCTGTAATTTTTTTTTTTTGCTTTTACAGAAAAGAAAGTTACTGCTTTAGGGAAGGAAAAAGAGCACAGCCATATAAACCTGATGATTTTTCTTGTATCTCAGTTCTTTACTTCCCCCTACACACACACACACACACACACACACACAAACACAGGCTTCTCTTGCCCTTAACAAGATGTGGATTGAGACCTGAGATGCGTCTGTCACTGTTGCATTTCCACTTCAAGTTCAGGAAATCTAAACTTTCCTCTCCTAATCACCGGGGCTTTGAAAAGGATTAAAAGAATTTGCAGGGTCAGTAATTGTTCCCTGCTCCCTCCCATCGCTGCTTCTGTCCTCAACAATAGTGCCAGGACCTTTGGGATGGTAATGAAATAGAAAAAGACTCCATGATCAACTTTAACCTGTAGAGCAAGAGTAGTGCTGACAGGAGAAAGCAGAAAGCTCTGGAACCATCTGAAAACTGATATCGTAGACAAGTCCAAATACTACAAACAATACAAATATTATTTCTTTCCAGTTTATGTATGTAGTTCATAGATTTTCTTCTGTGGATTTTAGATTAAAGATAAATCTACAGATTGTTCCCCATAGAAAAGTTATAAGACTTATAAATAAATACTTCAATAACACATGTCTGAATAATCATCTTACTTGGATAATTGAATCAATTCAAGTCTCTTGCTATCAGCGGCGGAGCCTGAGTTTTTTCTTAGTGAGCTGTTTGTGTGCATCTGTTTCATTTACTCCATGTTTTGTGGTGCAAATATGTACAGCTGAGGTCAGCAGTCACCAATGTGTGAGAAAACACAATTAAACACAGAGCTTGTAGTGTGTGTGTGTGTGTGTGTGTGTGTGGGCAAGTTTCTCTGGGGACAGTATGTGAACGGTGCATAGATTTACCTATAACGTTTTACCATTTGATGATGTTTTAGAATTAGTATTCAATGTCACACTAAAAGCATTCATCACACACACACACACACACACACACACACACACACACACACACACACACACACACACACACACACACACAGGTGATATTAAGATTACCATATTGGAGCATCAATTGCTCCAACTTTATTGTGGTCTTACAATTTAAAGTGACTTCAAGGTTGATCATCGCACTTTTTGGGATGTTGAGATGCATAGCACCCCAGATGTGATCCTCATCTGCCCTTTAATTCATCAAGGGCATCACAGTGAAGGTCTACTAGCTTATGATCCCAGTGAAGTTCCATGACCATAAAAACCATAGACCATAAAAACAGGACAAACAAAGGACATAGTGCCCTAACTAAGGCTTCTTTTACTGCGTTCCCACGCCACAAACAGTTTCTCACTGGGGGACTGTTACCTGCACGAAGCAGAATCTCACTCATAACTCTACAACACTTTCAATTACACAATCACAACAACCCTCCTCCCCAACACACACACACACACACTCACACACACTCACACAGACATATACGCAGGCATACACAATTTCCCAGCAGCACCCGCACGTTTTCCTGTCCCCCAAAAGCCAGACTTCCAGCAGCACTGCTGTGGTCCAGGTGTACAAACACTAAATGCTGAGCACAGATCAAAGCCACTCATTAAAGGACAATAGACACAGCCGTAGGTCAATTCACCCAAACCTCCACCCCTTATCTGGTCAAGCGCCATCTATAGGTTGGATTAGTTATTACTCTTGCTAAGGGCAGTCAGTGAACTGGAGCTCTGACATTAATCAGAAATCAAAATAAATGCCTATATTGATGATTATAATTGTATTAATTATATTTTTAAATTTAAATATTACTCTTCCTATAATTTACACATGCAGATATTATATGTATTTTAATGTTCAGTATTATATATGTTTAATGTTTATATATGATGAGTGCAATGATATATATCCCAGCAAACCTTCATGGGTGACATTTTGCTATGGTAGCAAAATTTATACATTTCACATTGCAGTGTCTAATGAGAAAACTAAGTTCAGGCTGATCAGCTGAAGTGAGCAGATGGAAATGATGGACTTGATAATGAATGGAGTGTCTTCATGACTCAGAGATTTATATGCAAGTTTTATCACATACAAGTGTGATTCTGAGTTCATCTCTTTCTCACTCTGTCTGTGTGTGTGTGTGTGTGTGTGTGTGTGTGTGTGTGTGTGTGTGTGTGTGTGTGTGTGTGTGTGCATGCATGCGTGCGTGCGTATATACATATATGCTTACTTGCAGGAACTAACCTTTAAATTACCTTTTTTAAACTTGGTTTTAAGTTAACAATAGGATAAACAGAATAAGTGAACATTTTGTGTCAATTTGACTCCGAGCTCACTGTGAATCCCTTACTAAGCATTATTATAGTTTCCAAACTAATGAAGGGTCTTCCATGAAAAATGCTGGATTTCACATTAATTGTAGTCCTCGATGTTAATCAGAGATCAGGGACAATCAGAACAAAAAGAAATATGTGTCCCTGACCCAAAAATACATCATTTTCTTGGTAAAAGCTGTGCAGTGGACAGGCCTGGCAGTTCCACTGGTGCTTGAGTTGGTCTTTGATGGAAGTTAGCTCTTTGTAGTCATCGTGAAGATGGCTTGTTAGTCAGTAAAAGTAAGGGGTAAATGGCTCCTTGGCAGGAAGCTGTTTACATGGTGACACTCAACCTGCCTGTAGCCCCCATTGTCTGTGGCCCTATCGCCTACTTCATTAGCATTTCCATAAGAAAGGAGAAGTAATTGCACCTTTTTCTTCTGATGTTCCTTCATCTTCAGAACCCCTTAAATGTTCCTCTGAACTCTTTTCATTCTCGTCTGATAACAGAAGTACAAAATGTTGACGCGATGCAAAATTGAAATGTCTCTAGGTTGGACAAAATCATCAAAACATCGGCAGTTAATCTAATATTTCTCATTGTGATACTATTAAGACTATTTCTAGGCATTTTGGTGCCCTGTACTGTTACCAGGAAATCTTTTTTAAACTATATATATAAGTAGTAGTATAACTAAAAAAATAAAATAAAATAAATTATAATAGAACGTGTTTTTTAAATTATTAGAAAATAAAAAGATTAAATAAATGTGTATATTTGCTTTTACTAAGATATCATTAATGGGTAATTTGAAGCTTATTGGATTATTGGGATAAGTCTGACAGGCTTTTAGGCTACGGATCCTGCTTATTTACTTCAAACAGCCTATTAACCTGTTTTTATTCCCAAAGCACACTTACTATGTGCAGGGTATCCATCGATCCAACTCCCTATCAACTAACATATAACCAATGTTATTTACAACACACAATGTGTTCCCTTCTAATAGTAAACATTTGTGATATGTTAATGTTGTGTGTTATTTATGTAATTATTTTATTCTATTCTTTATTTCTTATTGAAGTACATGTTACAGACTTAACCCTAACTAATCCTTTAACTCTTATATGTGTGTATGTTAGAGTAGCTGTGAGCAAGTAGAACGTGCCGCTTGTGTACAATCATTAGGAAATTAGGCATCCAAGGATGAGCAGTCTAACACCGTATGGAGCAGAGCAGGAAGTAAGGAAGAGAGTGATCCCTCCCTTCCATCACCCCACCCCACTCTTAAACGTCTGCCTCTCTTTGAACTGGAAGCGTGAGAAGGGCTGAGTGGAAGGATCAGGAGGACTGTAGGCCTATGCAGAGAAAACAATCGAACAGCCTCCTAATTCCATCAAGCTCACAGCATGCATGCATGCAAACACAGCATAGCAAGTGTGTTTCCTCACCCTCACACTAGGATACCTGCCACCCAACTAGGTGGGCAAACACTACAAGTCCACCTAACCCCTTTTCATGGCAGGATGTGCAAGGTGTTGCTGAATACCATTTTCTATTTGTCTATCAATGGAAATGCAAAACTAATTTAGTGTAAGGCTTATCAAGAAAAAATAGATTCCTTTTATTCCACCAGCACCCATGACATTCAATCAATGTTTTTGCCAGAGGCAGCCATAAAATGTTTATAATTTTTAAGACTAGGAATATAGTGGGTCCCAAAGTGCAGATCTGCATAAACTAGAAGGAAGCTCATCTTACATCCTGTTTGTTTGTATAGCACTTCTAGCTTCCAAACTATCATGATCATCACTGCGTGTGTGTGTGTGTGTGTGTGTGTGTGTGTGTGTGTGTGTGCGTACCCCCCAGAGTGAGTTTAGCTGCCTTACCTATTACCCTTGGCCCCATGTGGATGAGTACAAAAGCAGTAGGATGTATCTTTGCGTCTGGTCCATTGTTAAAGGGAGAGCCAGCGAGGCTAGGTCTGAGCATGACTCAACTCCTGTAGACCTGGGAGCTAAGTTCAACACCTCCCATCACACCGATTTGTTTGCTTTTCCTAATAGTGCTAAAGTGTACACTTGACAGAGAGAAAGAAATTAGATCACATTCGGGACACTGTCAGTTTTACTTTAGAATTTAGCAATTTTAATTAACAAAATTATTTCTGTATGAAAATATTATAATACTGTAATATACTGTATATACTGTATGTGTAAATATATCATAATACAGAATATTAATAGTATAATACAATAACAAATACTGCTAATTAAACTTCAGCAGCAATGTTCCTTTTATTTTATTTGCTACTAAACAAACACGATGACTTCCTAAGCTCATCGCTCGTGTAGCTAAAGACAACTGGTGTTGTCACAAAGTGCATGCCGATATTTAAAATCTCAAAGTGTTCACAAGGGTTTCCTTTTTTCACAAGTGCATTATTGAAATCTAGAAATGTAATTTAAATGTTTGACAAATAGCTAAATCTAGAGACTCCAATTTCACCAAAAGTTTTTAAATATTATAATTTACTGTATATTTCCACATTGCTACACAAAAGCATGAAACAAAATACATTTTTCTCAAAAAACAACTACATGAATTTTTATTTTTGAGCATCATCTGCACTGAGCAACTGTAATCAGCACCTTGTTTAACTAGGGTGTGTGAGTAAATGATGGCATGAGGTACATCAAGTCTGTATCTCAGATGCAGTGCTTCCAAGTCCTTTTCAGTGTTTGGTGACATCTCCATTGATCCCTCCTGCTCTCTGTTCAAACAGCCAGCTGTTAATAACAGAATAAAGCCTGTCAAACACATCTGTACAAATGAGGGATTTCCTGGATCTGAAACATCTAAGATCACAGTGACAATCTGGGATTAAAGGTAAAGGATAAAACATGTCCTACATACAAACATTCTCTTATTTTAAAAATGAAGACATTTATATTAATAAAAATACTTAAACAGTTAAAACTAAAGGGATTCTGCATACTCGGGTCATTCGTTGATTACAGTTTTAAATCATTTTATTAGAATTATTTTAAATGCATGCTCTATACCTGGCAACCATATAATTGATGTTGTGTACTCAGCAGGAGGTGACAATTTCTAGCTGTCATTCAAAAAAATCTCTAATGAACTGTCTATTGAATGTCAGGTAATGGCATGACCATTTATAACACTGAGGGCCTTTTTTTCATTTCCAGGTTGGATACAACGGTAGGATACATGGTCTGGTAAGTTTTATATATCTTAAGTCTCTGCATTAACAGTGTTAACATGTCAAAACAGGTTCCCATTGCAATTATTTCTGTCAGTCATCGTGAATAAATTTTGTCATTTTAGTTATGTTTATTGAGGCAGCTCCAAATAAGAAAAAACAAAATGGCTCCACTGTACAACACATAGTTAAAATGGAACAATATTTTCAAACAGACATCAACTCTGTCAGGTTGAATTCAAGAAAGACAAGGTTAACAAGTGCTTACATCAGCTTCATATCCTATATATATATATATATATGTTTATTTACGTGTATATTTGGCCTGATTTACATATCTTATTTATATAACATCTTTTTATCTATTGTAGACATGCACAAACACACGCACACATGCACGCACACACACGCACGACAGACACGCGCACACACACACACACACACACACACAGACACACACACACACACACACAAGGCTCTATAAAAAAGAACTTTTCTCAATGTTTAATTAATTTGATCTATATATTAGGCAAGCATTAAACACACGCTCATTAGAGCAATAGAGGAGAAAAAAAGTAATTGATACAGTTTAAGAACAGGCTACAGATCCCTTACAGCCCCACAAAATAGATTTCTGGGGGGAAATAAATTGCCTAAGCTTTTTTACAGTGAGCCACTGGACTGGAGACCAAGAATAAGACAGCTGCAAGGAGGAAACCCAAAAAATCCTGGAACCCAAATATAACTAAATTAAACTGTTAAATGATCAAGTTATTTCTCTTAATTTTTTTTTTAATTCATCAGTTGTTTAAAAAATGTGTGTTAGTATTTAATATCTAATAACTTTAGTTGGTTCTTTGTTATCAACATCAGTATTTATTAACACTGTTTATTTTAGAAAAAAAAAGATTTTGTTTAATGCATTGATAATCTATTAAAACACTAACTGGACTACATGATATAATGTCTCATTTCTCTAGAACATTCACTTTATTTTATTTTTTATTTTTTCTAAAATAATCATCATTCAGCTCCTTCAGTGAAAGCCATTATTAGTTAATCAAAGAAGGTACATCGTTGTTGGATGGAACAAATCCAAATTATATTTTTACATACTGTATTATGGGGTTAATGCAATTGAAATTCTGAAGTGAATAAATGTTACATTTCAGAAAAAGCATTTTCATAAAAACATTCCATTACATGGTTTATTAACTGATACATTTTTCAACAAATATGCCTTTTTAAATAATACAATATTAAAAACCTAACCCATAGATCATATTTTATAATAATAGAATAAAGAAATTGTTCGTTAAATATCTTGAATATTTAGTATTTCCCCTTTGTGCAAAATGTTAAATTTTAGTCTTCACTGAAGCACAGATGTTTAGATGCGTCAAGTTTAAAAAAAAACTATATATATATTATACAAAACTCTTCAAAACATGAATAATAACAATGATTATTACACAATAAGTGTCATAAAAATGTATTGTCAAGTTAAAAAATATATATAATTTATATAATTTATTTAACTTGACAATAAATGTTTTATGACAATTATTGTGTAATAATCATTTCCTATTATTAAATTAAAAGATCAAGTTTAAAAAAAACTATATATATATTATACAAAACCCTTCAAAACATGAATAATAACAATGATTATTACACAATAAGTGTCATAAAAATGTATTGTCAAGTTAAAAAAATATATAATTTATATAATTTATTTAACTTGACAATAAATGTTTTATGACAATTATTGTGTAATAATCATTTCCTATTATTAAATTAAAAGATTGTGATACTGTAGCAGTTGCCCTGTATCATTTGGACCCCAGTGTATGTGTACAAAATTGTTTTATTTAACAAAAGGAAAAACGTTTTGATGTTTTGAAGGGTTTTGTAAGAAAGTGTTTGTTCAACAAATGTATGTAATTTATTCATTTTACAGAAGATCTTAAATGTGGATGTGGTTGTTTTTTTTTTTAATGTTTCCCAGTATTGGAATACACCCAATGACCAGAGACAATATGTATCAAGTAGAGAAATATGATATAATTATTAAAAAAAAAAATAATAATAGTAATAATTAGAATAAATGTAATTATTTGTCAATTTACATACAATATTGAAAAGTATGGCAAATGCTTAGGTTGCATATGTTTGTGTAAAAAATATGAAAAACTGTATCAGATTTGGCTTTAAGGTCTATTAAAAAATGTTGTGTGTGATTACGTGCCTACTGTCAAGGATGAGAAAAAATTAGTTAGCACTTAGAAATGAGTCAGTGTCTGGAAATTACTTATAACCATCAGCATAACGGTTCAGGAAAAATCATTCACATCTATGATAATGTTGATTTAAAATGTTGCTCCATAACTCAGCAAGGGTTACTTTTATACAATGATTTTGTATTTGATAAACCTTTTAAAAACTAAATATTTAAATAAAAAAAACTGCATTTTACTTGCAAATAATTGCTGTTTGTGGGAGTGAGATCTAATAAAATGAAACAATCTTTCTACGCAACTTTGCATGTCGATTTCAATTCTCAGTATTTGTGGCTGGACTTGGGAAATAACCAGTGGTGCATTTCTGCCCTCTACTGGCCAGGGTGTCTTAGTTAGTAATGCTCTTCAAGGCTTTGATTGTGTTCCTTAGCAAGAACATACATCAGTCTGAACATTCAGAATAAAGATTTTATAGTGAATCCAGAAATAAGCCACAGATCATCTAGAACGAAAATTAACCTATACCAAAGTTCTTGAAAAGCCAAAGTGTGGAGGAAGAAAGGATATGCTCATGATCCAGAACATACAATCACATTAGTTAAATGCAGCTTGTGCCATGACTATATCTTGCTTGACTGTTTCTAGAATAGAAATCTCTAATAGACTCTCTAATAATTTTTTTAATGGAATTAATAGAGGAGTTTTTTTTTGCCACAGTCTCCACCGGCTGGCTCATCTGGGACAAACTTACACATAAAGAACCATCTTATTCATTCTTTATCACTGCATTGTCTGTGTAAAGCTTCTTTGAGACAGTGTTAATTGTTAAAAGCATGATGCAGCAGCAGAAGTCTACAGAAACGTTTTGTTTGACAATTTACAAAAAAATGCATCCAATCTAATTGGCAGAATCTTTATCATGCAGCAAGATAATGACACACTGCTAACACAACAGTTGACTTTATCAGAAAGGAACAAAGTGGAAAAGTGTAGACTATGCTGATGATACACAGTTTTATGTTTCAGCAAAGCCAGATGAGAGAGATCAGCTTAAAAATGTTGAGGAGTGTGTAAAGGACATTAGACAGTAAATGCTTGATAACCTTCTTCTGCTCAACTCTTATAAGACGGAAGTACTTTTACTAGGACCACATGCAGCTAGAAGTAAACTTTCTGATTATGTAGCATCTCTGGATGGTGTTTCTGTTGTAGTGTGTACAGCAGTCAAAGACCTTGGAGTGATTAATGACCCTAGTCTTTCCTTTGAGGCTCACGTGAATAATATCACCAGGATCACTTTCTTTCACTAAAATTCTTCTTTGCTAAAATTAGAAATATGATGTCATTCCAGGATGCAGAAAAACTAGTACATGCTTTTGTTGCATCTAGATTAGACTACTGTAATGCTTTACTGTCTGGGTTTTTGAGTAAATGCCTAAATAATCTCAGTTAGTTCAGAATGCAGCAGCAAGGGTCCTCACTAGATCTAGAACATATAACCACATCACTCCTGTTTTAATCAAAATACACTGGCTCCCAATTAAATCTCACATTGATTATAAAATACTACTACTGACGTATAAAGCACTAATCGGTCTCGCACCACAGTATCTGAGTCAACTACTGTACCATATATATATATATATATATATTCTGGTTCTTCCTTTTAGTTATGCGGCCATAGTGAGTCTTGCCGGAGTCCCCAACTGCACAGTGTCCTTAACTTTCATACAACAATAAGGACACATAATAATTCCATATCTTTCTTTTGATAGTGTTCTCTTCAATTGGAGGCCACTCTATGCAGCTGGGGGTGGTTTTTTAGCAACACCCAGCGGTTCCATGAAATTACGGAGTAAGAACGGGAGCTTTAAGGATGGAAATGGACTGTAGTTAATCTCAACAGTCTGCTACACTGACTCAGGACTACAGTTTGTTTTTGATCACAATCACTGTACCCCACAACATTGTTTATCTGCAATAAATGAAATTTTGGTGCAACACAGATGAAGATGAGTTTCCTTATTGAGTCTGGTTCCTCTCTGGGTTTCCTCCTTATGCCATCTCGGGAAGTTTTTCCACCACCGGCTTGCTCATCAGGGACAGACATACACTTATAAAGAACATCTTATTCATTTTTATCACCACATTATCTGTGTAAAGCTGCTTTGGGACAATGTTCCCACTTTCCATTTGATCTGTGGCCACATCTAGATAATAGTTTGTCTCCCATAATAGACATTTTTAAAATGTGACAGTGGCCTGTATTAAATTATATGTGGTTATGCAGTTAACAGTGACAAATGTTTTAAACAGTCTTGGACACAAGATGTATGCTTTCAAGTAGTGAGTGCAGGCTACCAAATGACATTACATTTATGTGTACACAGGTAACTCACTGAAAATTGTGTTGGACCAATTGGCACTCCAGTCAAAGGCAGTTAAAACATCTGTGAACTGTGAACTAGAACTGATTGAGAATGTGCTTCTGACATTGAGACATTTGGGCCCAAATAGTCAGCAGCTCTTGATCAAACAATCAAATATTTCAGTCAGGATTGAAGTCTACTAATAGCACTGTGACAGTGCTGGTTAAAGTGGTAAATCACCTACTATTTTATAATAAAAAGTGCAATAAGTGCAAACAGGAAATGTATGCGAGTGCAGAAAATCTATTTTGGAGTGCATACTTAACATACAAACACAAAAACAACTTAATACCAAAAGATACAGGACACATGAGCAAACATGTAACATCCGGACACTACTACTGGCCTCTGTTGTGTCCTTTGCTTGTGTTTCTTGGACTTTACATTTTTTCTTACCATATTCAATTTAATTCAATAAATTTTTATTTGTATAGCGCTTTTAACAATGAACATTGTCTTAAAGCAGCTTTACACAGATAAGGTGATCAAATATCACACGTGATCACGTGATAATAGATCAAAGTGTTCTTCTAGACTGAAAAATGTAATTCATTGAACAGTCCTTTCCTGGCTTTTGGATTTGGTCTCAAACCTGTTTGTTGCTTTTGACAAAGAATTAATTGTTGGGGACTTCATTATTCATTTTGATAACCTGGAAAACCCTCTGAGAACATTAATTGTTTCCATCCTAGATTTGACATTTCCACGCTAACCATTAATATAGGGAGTTAGATTAATAATCTTCCAGGCAAATAGCTGAAAAAGTTCATGCTGTCTCTTATACAAAAGTGTCACACAGTGAAAAACAGCTGCATATGGTGCTGCGTATCTGCAGAGAAGACAGAGTGACTGACACCTGACCACCAAAAACACCTACAATGAACACTCAAGCATCAGAACTGAACTATGAGGCAATAATAGAAGCTGGTCTGGTCTTTTACATCATGTAAATAGTCCGGTACATGTATGTCACTTGGCTGACAAAGTGTACTGTACTGTATAGCAGTACAGATTTACTGTCCTCTGAAAAAACTCAACATACAGCCAGCAAACGTGAGCACACCCAAAGCTATCACACCTGTACGTCGTTTAACCATGCAAAGCCACATGTACCTATTCATCACTTTCATGTTTTTGTCTGCTTGACAGGACCATATAAATTTGTGTATCTTGTATTAGAGCAGTTAAAATGTGGTGCTTTGAGCACAATTCTTGACCACTAAATGTTTAATATGGCACCTTATGAGAAAAAACTCTCAGAGGATTTAAAAATTAGAATTGTTGCTCTCCACAAGAATGGCAGGGGCTATAAGAAGACCGTTTACACCTTGAAACTGAGTTACAGTGCAGTGACCATGGTCATACAGAAGTTTTCCAAGACGGGTTCTATTGGGAACAGGTCTCACAAGGGTCCTTCAAAGAATTTGTCCTCGTGTTGTGCGTCAGGTGCAGAAGCTGCTTCAAAAAAACAGACATAACTGCTGCAGCATTGCTTTAAAGGTTGTAGAAGCGGAAGGTCAATTGTCAGAGCTCAGACCATACGCCACCCAATGCAACAAGTTGGTTTGCATGGCCGTCTTCCTAGAAGGACAAACTGTCTGGGAGCATGAATTAATTGAACCATGTACTGTGGTCTGATAAGACTAAGATAAACTTGTTTGGTTTAGATGGTGTCTAGCATGTGTGTTGTCGCCCTGGCGAGAAGTACTATGACTATGACTATTGAATACAGTAAAGTATGGTGGTGGTAGCATCATGGTCTTGAGCTGCATGAGTGCTGCTGGTACTGGGGAGCTGCAGTTCATTGAGGGAAACATTCATTCCAACATGTACTGTGACATTTTGAAGCAGAACATGATGCCCCCCCTTCAGAAACTGAGCTGAAGGGCAGTTTTCCAACATAATAATGTTCCCAGACACACCACCAAAATGACAACCGCCTTGCTGAGGAAGCTGAAGGTGACAGAGTGGCCAAGTATGTCTCCAGACCTGAACCCTATTGGCTACCTGTGGGGCATTCTCAACTGAAAGGTGGAGAAACGCCATGCGTCTAAACATCCAGCAGCTCCGTGATTTTATAATGGAGGAGTGGTAGAGGACCCCGGCAACAACCTGTGCAGCTCTGGTGAATTCCATGTTCAGGAGGATTAAGGCAGTGCTGGATAACAATTGTGCTTACACAAAATATAGACATTTTGGACACAGTTTTGACATGTCTACTTGGGGTGGCCTTACTAGAACTGTAAGATTTGATCACATTACAATAAGACTGTTTTAAATGTGCTCATTACGTCAAAAACCATCTCTATTTATGTAAAGCTGCTCTCTGAGATGCTCGTTTTATATAAACAAAATTCAGTTAACCTGCAGTAGTGGTTTTCTTAGAGTGAGGCTCAGGTTTCTTCTGCTTTCCTTGAAGATAGATGGACTTAGCAGTCCCCTCTACACTGCTTTAAAGTGTTAACATTAATATTTTTTAAATATTTTTTTATATTTTTAATAATCATTACATGATTATTGTGTCTGATTATTAATAAATTATTATTAGATTTACTAGGCTCCCTATGAACATAGCTACTGTGTTCTTTGTTGGTCTACTATCTTTGACCCCTTTTTAGCCTACTGCTCCACTTTACATTCTGCTTTGATATGAATATTTTATATTTGGAAATATACTCATTAAATATCACAACATATATTAAATATTCATATGGTAGCTGCTCCCATGTGAGCACTAACATTCACACATATAAAAATGTAAGAACGATGTGTATTTAGTTTCCAGGATCCAGGTTGCTGTTGCTGGTGAATAATACAGTATACAGTAGAGACATTCGTGTGTTGGTAGAGACTTTCAAAACACCTTGAACAGAAAATCTTCCAGCTAATGCTCCCACACAATATGATAAAATTTGTATTATTTTGCGATGATGCAAAAACCATTCTCTTTGCTACTCTGTGATATAATTCATTTCAGTAACCTTCCATTAATATTTGTCCAACAGTTTAGAATCAGTGCGGAGATAGTGTCAGATTGTGAAAGATTATGACTTAATATTAGCTACCTCTATTGATATAATTAAAATTTGATATTTGACAAAAAAAGCTGATTTACTGTTGATTAGTATGTGTTTTCTTGATTCTTTTGCACTGTCCAAGGTTTCCACTGTAGCTACTTTTACACAACTACAATAAGCACAAGAACTGTACGAACAAGTGCTAATAGACATCCATAGGGAAATGGTTAATACTGCAATGGGAGACAGAAACTGGGATTATGGATTGGGTAATGTCTGTATGTCGGAATTGCATGTACAAAGCCTTTATACAAACAGATGCTCAAAAAAGGAATCTTCTACTTCTTCTTTTGGCTTCTCTGATAGGATACCCCCTGTCTTCCACATCGGCCTCTTTTAAACCAACTACCTGTCTTCCCTCACCACATCCATAAAACTCCTCCTTGGGCTTCCTCTTTTCCTCCTTCTTGGCGGCTCCATCCTCAGCATTCTCCTACCCATATACATCATGTCCCTCCTTTGCACATGTCCAAACAATCTCAATCGCACCTCCCTCACCTTGTCCCTAAAACTACATGCACTTTTCCTCTAATAAACTAATTTATAATCCTGTCCATCGTTCCATTGTCATCACTCCCAATAAAAATCTCAGCCCCTTCAACTCTGCCACCTCCAGCTCCACCTCCTGTCTTTTAGTCAACTATATAACATAGCAAGTTTTACCATAGTCCTATAAACTCTCCCTTTCTCTCTTTTCACCCTTGCACAGTCCTATAAAAATACCCTTTTATCACAAATCACTACTGTCACTCTTCTCCACCCACTGTACCCTGCCTACACAATTTTTTCACTTCTCTAATACACTTTCCGTTACTTCATCCACTTTAACCACCTCTTCTTCCTGCAACTGCACCACTTCACTTCTCATTTACACACATGTACTCTGTCTTACTCCTACCCACTTTTATTCCCCTTCTCTCCAGCATGTACCTTCACCTCTCCAGGCTCTTCTCAACCTGCTCCCCACTCTCACCACAAATCACAATAAACAAGCAAACATCAGAGTCCACAGAGAATCCTGTCCGACCGTGTCCATCAACCTGTCCATCACCACTGCAAACAGGAAAGGGCTCATAGTCGATCCTTGATGCAGTCCAACATCCACTTTGAATCAGCCTGTCATTCCTACTGCACACTTCACTGCTGTCACACTGTCCTCATACATGTCCTGCACCACCCTCACATACTTCTCTGACACACCTGACTTCCTCATACATTACCACAACTCCTCTCTCCGCACCCTCTCATACGCTTTTACTAAATCCAAAAACACACAATGCAACTCCTTGTGACCTTCTCTATACTTCTCCATCAACATTCTCAAAGCAAGTATTGCGTCTGTAATCCTCTTCCTCGGCATAAAACCATACTGTTGCTCACAGATGTTCACCTCTTCTCTCAGCCTGGCTTACAATACTCTTTCCCATAACTTCATGGTGTGACTGATCAACTTTATTCAACTGTTGTTACTGCAGGTCTGCACATCTGCCTTGTTCTTAAAGGCTGGTACCAGCACACTCCTTCTCCATTCCTTAGGCATCCTCCCTCCTTTAAAAATCCTGTTAAACCATCTTGTTAAAAACTCCACTGCCATCTCTCCTAAACATCTCCTTGCTTCTACCGGTATGTCAACCGACTTTCCACTCTTGATCCTCTTAATCTCTGCTCTCCTTCCTCCTTACTAATCCTATCTACTTCAAGCTTCACCATCTCCACATCATCCAACCTTCTCTCTCTCGCATTTTCCTTATTCATCAGCTGCTCAAAATACTCCCTCTATCTTCTCAACACACTCTCCTCACTAGTCAACACATTTCCACCTCCATCCTTTATTGCTCTAACTTGCAGCACATCCTTCCCAGCTCTGTTCCTCTGCCTGGCCAATCGGTATAAATCCTTTTCTCCTTGTGTCCAACCTCTCATACAGCTCCTCATATGCCTTTTCCTTGGCTTTCGCCACATCCCTCTTCACCTGCTGCCGCATCTCCTTGTACTCCTGCCTACTTTTCTCATCACTCTGTCAATCCCAATTCTGTTTCGCCAACCTCTCATTCCACCACCACGTCTTTTTTCTATTTCCAGATGTCACACTAAATATCTTTCTAGCTGTCTTTATCACTTCTGCAGTAGTTGCCCAATCATCCAGCACCTCTTTACCACCACAGAGCTCCTGTCTGGCCTCTTCCCTGAATCTCATACTACAGTCTTCCTCCTTCAGTTTCCACCATCTTATTCTTCTTTCAGTCCTCACTCTCCACCTCTTCCTTTTCAACCCCAAAGCCTTCCATCTGCCCTTTCACATTCCTCTTCACTTACCTACCCCATCACCTTCTCATCACCTCTGTTCCCTTCAGCAACATGCCTATTAAAGTCTGCCCCAATCAACAATCTTTCATTCCTAGGTACACTCTTAACCATTTCATCTAACTCACTCCAGAATCTTTTCTTCTCCTCCATCTCACAGCCCACTTGAGGAGTATAAGCACCGATGACATGTATTATCAGCCCTTAAACTTCCATCAGCCTCCATCAGCCTCCATTACACGCTTACTGTTCTTTTCCTTCAGGATCACACCTAAAACATTTCTCTTTCCATCAACACCATGGTAGAACAGTTTAAACTTCCTTCCAATGTTGTGAACACACAACATATCTGCCTTTCTCCTCTCCATCATGTCAGATAGCTCTCTCCCTTTACCAGTCATAGTGCCAACATTTAAAGTGCCAACACAAACCTCCACTTTTCTACACTTCTCCTTTTCTTGCTGTCTCTGTAGACGTCTTCCCCCTCTCCTACTCTTACTTCAGCCAACAGTAGCCCAATTTTCACCGGTACCCTGTTGGCTAACCTGTGGTACCTGTGGTGATTGTTGGTAACCCGGGCCTCGACTAATCCGGTACGAAATTCTGGTTTGTGATCCTCGTATTCGATTTGGCACACGTTTTATGCTGGATGCCCTTCCTAAAGCAACCTTCCCCATTTATCTGTTTTTGGGACCTGCACTAAGAGTGCACTTGCTTGTGCAACCCTAAGGGCTGGGTTAAATGCTCAAAAAAAGGAATGATCTCTTCTAATGTCGAAGTTGGATGTTGAACTGTACTTGGGCTGGAAATTTTACATGAATCTGTCAACTAAATATATTAAATATATTTTGAAATGACCTGCTAGACTGTACACCGGATGACTGAATGTTGTCGCATTTGACTGCCTGTTACTCTAAAATTTTAACAGATATTATCCAGGGCATAAGTCAATGTGATAGGATCTCAACTTCATTGTTGTTTGGCACAATACTGTTATGTCTGACTACCAAACAAAAGCTACAGCCACAATCCGCTGTTGCTATTTTAATGAATATGACCTACACACTATGTAAGTAAATAAAATATACTCCAGCCCAAAACCAGTGTTGTAGGTTTATTATGATTTAGATTTAATGGCGTGTTATGACATCACAGTCACTAGATGACACTGTTGAGTAGCATTTGTCAATACTTATTTCACTCACACCACTGAAAGTGTTTGCTTTGGCCTTTAATTATTATAGGTTTAAATAATTGCTGCATTTTCCCTAACAGAGATTTTAATTCTAATGTCAAAGCATTTCTAAATTTTGGAGCTGCTCCAATTCCTAAACCACATCTTAAATTAATATTCATTTGTTTGGATTTTGTTTTAAATGTGATTAATTGTTTACAAATAATAATCCAATGTTTAAAACCTGAAAAAGACTAAAACTCTATTTCTCTAACTTTGTAGACTAAATTTAATCTCAAAATGTCATTATTATTATTATTATTATTATTATTATTATTATTATTATTATTATTACTATTATTAACTAAGGCAAAATTGTCTTTTTTCGTCTTTTTTACAAACATTTGTAATTAAGTGTGGCTTTACTACTTAACTTTTGCAATGCTTATTTAGTGGAAAAACACTGCAAGCTTGCACGCATAATGGTTCAGATTATCTCAACAAAGCATTGGCCTTGGTAATCCACTGACCTCTCCTATTCAAAAGGTATACAAGTGTATTATTGAATACGGCTTTAAGCTTCTCTTTATTTAGCATCCATGACACTACAAGTCACACAGGAAGTGTTGCACATGTCTATAAGCACTAGATTCCTGACTTTTCACCCAGCTGGTTAAATCACCAAGAATTACATGTGAAGAGCTGAAAAATATTTGCAAAATAGTATCAGTTCTGCTCTGAATTCCAGAAGTAGCTAAAGATAAATTCATTCTGCTTGAATATGCCATTAAGCAAACGTCTGTTTCATTTAAGGATAGTTTTGTTTCCAGGCAGCCTTTATCCCAAAAAGAGTCGACTCCATAAACGAATAACCCTAACCTCATATTCCTTCGTTTAAGGTGTACATGTAAAACAATTTTATCTATCACAGTATATTCTTATATTCCAACATGGTATAAAAAACAGCCAAAAGTATGTGCACCCCTGACCATTACCATGTGAATGTTGCTTTTCACTAAACTACAGAATTAGTTGTCGGCTGTGAGGTTACATCTTCCCTTTTCTTCACTTTACAACCTGAGCTCAGGGAACTTGGTGCTAAGGTTTGAGTGGAACATGTGTTTTAGGTGTACAGCACAGAAGCCTAAACTCTGGCCTTGAGGAAAAATCCTTTGGGATGAACTGGAACACGTTCCTCGTAAATATCCCAAGATCAGTGTCTGATCTCACTAATGCTCTTGTTAATGATGAATGAACAGTAATCCCCAAACCACGCCCTGAAATCTAGGGAATAGAGACAAATCAGGGGTAATGTAATAGGAAGTCTGTAATTTTAGTACCATTTAAATATGTAATCTTGAAGGCCTTGAAAGTGTGTGCAGAATCCATCCATCCATCCACTATATCCACTATAACTGCTCAAAGCTAGGGTTTTTTTTTAGACTATTTAATAATTCTATTGAATAAATGTTATTATTTATCGTGTTGTGCTTATGTACTAGTTTAAGGTTTAAAAAGAAACCCACTGTCATTGGAAGTGTGTTCAGAGAAAGCTTTTAAGAGCAGTGTGGTGTCTTGATGTGAATCTCTGAGTCAGACTCTGTCGTTAAGTTAAGGCGGGAGTTTACAGGAACAGCAGGCTGGCGGGCCGCATCACCCGCGGAACAACACAGGAATGCATTGTATGTGTGAGACAGAGCAGACACGCAAAATAGTCCATAAGTTATCATACTGGTTATTATTGTTGGTTTTTGTAAGAGTACACAACGAACCACTAAAAAACATGTTTTAGACACCCTTAAATGTACAACTAGTCTGTACTAACTGTGTTTCTGCACGTACACCACACAGCCACAACAGTGAACCGCGGAGGTATACTTTCAGTTGGCGGTCTCTTCTTTGGTTCTGAGAGCGCACACAATAAATTGAACCAAGAATCTGCTTGAAAACACGGAGTGGATTATTGAGTTATTGAGCTAAAACAAAACTATTTTATAATAAAACAGATAAGATAATCTTCTAGATTAGCTTCGTGACTCAAGTGGAGTAGTTTAGCAGCAGCAAAATGATGTGTTTTACTTCAGAACTTTTACATTTAGTCTTTTTATTTTTAGTTGAACTGGGATCAGGACCCACTTTATAGACCTGCATTTTCACTGGCAGAGCACACACACACTCTCTCACACAAACACACACACACAAACACGCACACACTCACACTCACACAAACACACAAACTCATCGCGCAGTGTTTCTGTTCTTACATTTAGCACTGGTAGTGTTATATAGATATATAAAAATTTGTTGATAAATATTGTTGAAATGAAACACTTCTGAAAATGAAAATTTTATCTGTCACACAATGTCATATAATCTAATCTAGGAGAGGTTAAGAAACAGACTGATCTCCCTTCCACTATTCAAAATCAAGAAATATTAAATTAAGCTAGAAACAAAGGCACAGAGCATCTTCTTGTACTTTTTTCAGGTGATAGTGAAACTATCTAACTACTAATGCTGGATACCTACAGCACTCGGTCAAAACAGATGCATTTACTTTTAACACTGAATGTATATATATATATATATAAATCTCACAATCACTGACCCTTCCACACTACACATCTTAATTCACTTGAGATAAGTTGTTCATTGTTACATGGGCCAGCACACCACACCACATTACATCATGGCCTGCAAACCAATATTACCTAAAACTGAATTATTTTTCACAAATTTTATCTAATTGCAATTTATTGTTTAATGCATTTAATTATATTTCACGATTGATCCTCAAATCTCGCAATGTACTGCCCAGATATAGAAGCTCCACTTGGGTTAATTTTTTTGTATCTGGCTACTCTCTCTGTTTCTTGCCCATGTCTTCTCAGAGTTTATTTCCTCACCACCATCATCTCTGACTTGCTCATTAAATAGAAATTAATTTATCTAACTCAACAACACAAATAAAACATTTATTAGTTAATTAATTAATTAGTTGCTTGAATCCCAATTAATGCACATTAACCAACACCCAGTTCCCACCCATTCGTGTTCTCCTCCTGTATGGCAACGTTGGCTGATAGTCATTGCTGCCAGGATGACAAGGTTCCCTCCTCCTCTGCTAGCTGAGCTTTCAGTACTTACATAATAGTGAGTCCTTGTCAGGCTTTTGTGCTCCTGTCAATGGCTACAATTGAGGGTGAGATTAAGCAGTGTGTGTGTGTGTGTGTGTGTGTGTGTGTGTGTGTGTGTGTGTGTGTGTGTGTGTGTGTGTGTGTGTGTGGAGATGCTTTGAAGGGGTTTGTACCTGATCCCCATCTGTGCAAAACAAAAATCAAATGCAGATGCTGAGCTGAATGTTGGGAAAGTAAATGGTTCAGTTGTTGGGATTTTGCCATGCATGACTACTTAAAAAGTTTACTTGTGCTGGTTAAATAAAAAAGGGCAGAAACACAATATGACAACAAGTCTTTATTATAAATGCTTTCATTCATGTTTCATACAGGGATAAATGCAACTGAGCAGAGTTTGGGTTTATACATTATTGCTCTCAGTTGTGTTTCTATGTCTATGTCTTCTTTAAATTTTTGGGGTATGTTTTTATTCACAGCTCTCTTAAGTACCAAATGATTTTTATTATTTTCAGATACATGAAACCATAGAATTTAAATAGGGTTCACGTGACTGTATATGTCCAATATGTGTCAGTGAACTGGGCTGAAAATATCAGCCCAAATTGAGATCAGATTTTGGGTATCATTCCATGTAGTCTTTAAGTTGAGAAGCAGAATGTGAAATAAAGTCACAACTGTAATTATCATAATTTTTTCCCCAAAAATAACTTTGAGGAAAAAAAGGAGATTTATAGATATAATAGATATATGAACAAGCATGCTTGTTAACTTTCTTCTGTGAAATTTTAATTACTTGGAAGTACTTTTACAAGGACCACATGCAGCTGGATGTAAGCTTTCTGATTACATAATATCTCTATTTGGTCTGTCCCATAAGCACTGCAGTAAAATACCTTATTTACTCTGGTCTTTTTTTTTTAAGGCGCATGTGGATAACATTACCAGGATAGCCTTTTTTTTATTTTAGAAATATTGCTAAAATAAGATGAAATGATGTCGTTACAGGATGCAGAAATACACCTCTTTTAAATATCACATTAGTTACAAAATACTACTACTGATGTATAAAGCACCAAATGGTCTCACCGCAGTATCTAAGCAAACGTTTGTTCCATTATGCGCCACTATGTCTACTTCTATCAAAAGGTGCAGGCTATTTGTTGGTACCTCAAATAATGAAGACTACAGCAGGGGGCAGAGCTTTCTCTTCCAAAGCCCCACAGTTATAGAACAGCTTTTGAATTATTGTTTGGGACTTAGACAAAGTCTCAATGTTCAAGTCAAGGCTAAATACATATTTATTTATTAAAGCCTTTTGTCAGGAGGTTTTTCTTTAGTAATTGAGCTGATCTGGAGAGAACATGGATATAGAGTGTTTAGGTGAACTGGTGTTTTTGGATTTTGTCCTCCCCCCACTCTTATGTGTTCACTCAGGTTTAGTGATGGTTGTATGGTTTGCCGTTTCTTATCCTCCTCTCATGCCTGCGTTACCTTCTGGCTCTCCCCTTTACTTATGCTGTCATAACTAGTCCTGCTGGAGTCCCTGATCACACTGTACAGTTTATTTAACTTCTTTGCAACAATAAGGATGCAAAATAATCTTTGTTTCTCCCTCTTGGTCACCGCTTTACTCTTTTTTAATTGAATATATGAAGTATATGCCGTACAGTCAAAGCACAATTTACACAAATTTACACTGTGGTTGTCAATATTTAAGAGTCTTGTTAATATAAAATGTGTGAATTGTTGATGGGTTTGATGACCTGTCCTTAAAATCTATATAGTGACCTAGTCGGAAAAAAAAAACAGACTTCAGCAGGCATCCAGTAATCACTTTCATTAAGTTGTTTTTACTACTGTACCAATATGATTCCCCACACCTACTTGGATTAAAAGGTGCAGGCTATTTGTTGGTACTTTAAATAATGAAGACTTCAGAAGGGAGCAGATGTTTCTCTTATGAAGCCCCACAGTTATGGAACAGCCTGCAAATCAGTGTTCGGACTCAGACACAGTCTCAGTGCTCAAGTCGAGGCTGAAAACATATTTATTTAGTCCAGCCTTTGATCAGCAGATTCTTCTTAGGAAAATAGCAAATCTAAAGGGATCATGGATATAGAGTGTTTGATAACCTGGGATATTTGTATGATGTCATCCCCTCACTCTCACATGTTCCCTCAGATTTGTTGACGGTGGTGTGGTGGGTCATCTCTTATCCCAGAGATCCCTCATGTCTGTGTCTCCCTTTTATTTATGTTGCCATAGCGAGTCTTGCTGGAGTCCCCAACTGCACAGTGTCCATGACTTTAATACAACAATAAGGAGACATATTAATCCATATCCTTTTCTCCCTGTCAACCCTCTTCTCTCTCTCTCTCTCTCTCTCTCTCTCTCTCTCTCTCTCTCTCTCTCTCTCTCTCTCTTTTTCTCTCACTGTCGAGTTAAACATGCTTCTGAGGTTCCAGTGACCACTCTTCCTGCCCCTTTTACCTCATCAGATCTGCCCACTTTGTCCTGGCCCGCCTCTGGATGGTGTTCTCTTCGAGGCCACTCTGTGCAGCTGGGGACAGTTTCTCATCAATGCCCTAGAGGTCCATGAAATTAAGGAGTAAGAACATTAACTCTAAGGATTTGGATTTGGGCTGTAGTTAATGTAAACTGTCTGCTACACTGACTCAAGACTACAGTTTGATTCCGATCACCATCACTGCACATCTCAACATTGTTTATCTGTAATAAGTGGACATTCAGTGCAACCCACATTAGGAAGGGGTCCCTCTTTCCTTAGTGGATTGTTCTCAATCTAGCATTAGCTTTGAACATTCCCATTAATACATGCATGATACATCCAATGCATATAATTTTATTGTTACTGAGATTTTTTTGGATCTGCCATCCAAAATATATCTGCTTGGTGGTGACATTGTTGTATGCACAGGATAGATATGGGCAGGTAAATGAGCAAGTTGTATAAAACAATACATTCCCCCTGAATTAAGCATGAGTTTGCACCTTTATGAATATCTACCAACAAAAATGTGTTTCAGTGAGCAACCGAAAAAATATAAATAGGAAATGAGAGTGTGTAACACAAAGATTTTAAACAGACTGGGAGCTGAACTGTTGAGCTGGTGAATAAAAAGAAAAGCATTAATGCTGGTCCCCTGCTTCCTCACTCCTGGCCAAACCCTTGAGTGTCAATTTGGTGCAGAACCAAGAAAAAAGAAGAACATGCAATCATGTATTCCTGGCCCCTCATAGACATTATTAAGACCCCTTTCCACCAAAGCAAACATCAGGTCATCATTAAAAAGCATACTGAGCAATACCATACCTTTGAGGCTCTGCTTCATGCCAAGACTGTGGACCAACAGGTGCTTTAAATCTTGGCAGGTACTTCAGCAGCAGCCAAAGATCACTGCATGCTATTAAACATGGGCCAGCAGTCCATTATCAATCTCATAATGCATATGGCAGCAATGCGGAGCTGTTATAGCCTAAATGGGGTGTCTAAGTACTTCCCCTGCTGGAGTACCTGGACCGGCAATTAAGTTCACTGTACCTACAAATAACACCATCAAGATAGCACCAAAAAGGTAAAAATCCTTGTGTTACTAGATCAATACAATGTCACATTGCTTGTTATGTCCCCACAATGGGTGCCACCAGTACCATCAGCTGAAATTTGTGGAAAAGGTACAACTGGAAGAGAACCATTTGGCACCATATCTGGGGAGGTAGCCCCCCATTGCTGAATTTTTCACTCTTTGAGAAGCATAGGGTGTTCTGGGCTATTGACCACAGCCCCTCACACTTCATGGTGTTCTCCATACCCTCAATCTTAAGGAAAATTGGCCTTGAAATATTCCCCTTGGAGAAGCCAGCAGACAAAACCAGAAAACACACCTTTGACCAAGTGGAAATGTTATGCTTACACTACGCCTATTTTTAGGGATTATCAAGAGCAATAGATTACATCATCATGCAAGATACTCAAAATAAAATAAAAGACTCCCAGCTCTTTTAGGACGCAGGGAAATGCTTTTACATCATAATCTTATGGTAGGCAATTAGTAGGAGAATTATTAACTAGATATGTTTGATAGTGTATGCAGGTGGTGTGAGGCATGCCACATTATCACCTACTGAATCCTCCAGCCACCCCAAAAAACCCTATTGTGTCTCATGACACTGATTGAGGTCCTCTTCAAAAGAATTAGTAATAACCTCAATGGGCGTGCACAAGGGCATTAATTTTTGTTACTTTTAGTGAATTATGCTTTGACCAGCTCTGTCAGGTTTATGTTAGATACGATTTGAAAACAGTAAAACGTGACTGGAAATAAAAGCAATTAAGCCAGAATTAAACATCACTAAACACTAAAGCACAAAAAATATACCATTCTCCTTAAACCTTTCACTGAGGAGGCCCCTGTGACTTTGGTGATACTCGGTCCTGAAATAGAGTAGCTAGACATGGATGTGAATTTAAAACGTGGCTCGATCCACCCAGTCCTCACACAGAGTTGATATGCAGCCAACTCTGAAGTTTGTCTGGTTCCCCAGGCGTATGTGTCTGTCCGGTCCAGTCAAGATTGCTTCGGTGCATTTTTTATTTGACATTGTTTTGACTAAGAAATATTGGCAAATCCTCTTGATTGGCTCACAGTACCTTCCACATCTGAGGGCTGTTCTAGGAGTTTTGAGATAAGTAGAATAAGAAACACGAAGAAGTATCAGAGCCTCTGGATAATGGGCAGGTGCAGCCCCCCAATTTAAAAGGACCCTAAACCAAAAAGGATAGGAAAACAGTTTCTAGGGTTGACTGGCAATTATTGTATGTTCGTACCTAATTATTTAGACATTACCAGCCCCCTGGTTGTTCTCACTAAAAAGAGGACATTAGATTGAATCCAATAGATAGAGCAATGCCAAACAGAAGCATTGTTCAGGTAAAATCCTGACCTGATGTCTATTCACTCTTTTCTGTTTTTAAATAACAAGTACAGTACTATCAAGAAAGAGTGATTAGCCATCAAGTGGGCACTTCTCACACTCCAATACTATCTGTTAGAAAGAGCTATCATGCTTTGTTTCCCTGCTTCATTGGCTCCTCTGCATAAAGAATACCAATACATGTAAAACTCATTGCTATCTTCCACTTCAGAGATTTAAGTTTGGGGTGATTCACAGATGGGTTTGCAGACTCTTGTCTCCTCTTCCCCTTCTCTCGAGGGAGAAGATGAAGAAGAAGATGTGAGAGTCTGTGGCAGAGAGAGACAAGAGCAACACAATGAGAGCTTAACTATTTTGTGTTTGTACAAAATAAAGCATTTAAACTGACAAGGAAAAAAAACATGAATGGAAAAAAAAGAAAAAACTCTGAGCCTGCCTACTCTTTTCTAATTTCCTTCCAAATCTCATTATGTCAATAATGAGATTCACTACTTTGCTCTGGGTGTAAATGAGTGTCTGTGTATGCCTGGCAATGTATATAGAGCCCTTCCTTACACAAGATGATAGGCTCCTATCAGTTGTGTGACCTAAAAGAAAGGAATGTGTTTATTGATTGTAGAATAATGAATGAAATCAAAAACTAAGTAGTGTCCTGTTGTGTAGTGTCCTGCACAGTAGTGTCACAGTAGTGTCCTGCACAGCCTATCAGGGATGACTTTAGGGTTTAGGTTGTGACTTTATCCACCTAGGTGAGATTGTTACACTACTGTTGGCCAAACTTAAATCAGTACAAAATAACAAACTTGGTATTGGTATTAACTATTGGATACAAAAACTAAAAAATAATGAGTAATAAAAAGAAAACACAAGAGTGTAAAAATTGGCAAAAAAGAGCAACGTAAGGAAATGCTTTGGATGAACGACGCTGAAAAATACAGTGAATAAAGTGAAAAATTAAGAAAATAAAGTGAATGAATTATGTTTCCAGGACCACAGTTGCAACATTTTAAAACTGAACAAGCCTTGGCCACTGCTTTTAACATTTTTAGCTTTGACACCGTACCTACTGGCTAATATCATCCCTAGGTGAAACATGTGGTGGTAGCATAATTTACTATGGGGTTCGTTTCAGGGGCAGGGACTGGGAGACTGGTAACAACTTAAAAGGAAACCTCCTTTAGAGGGCACTCGATCTTGGAATGGGGAGCCAGGTCACCCTATTAACATAATAGTGACTAAATTGTTGCTCTACTGTATGTATTCCCTCACTACTGTGTTATTATGTCATCATTATCCTCTGTTGAGAGATTATTCTGCATATATTACATATATTCAAATAATAAACAGTTTAAACAGTGATAATGTGCTAATGAAATTGTTTTTGCTGATAACAAGTGCTGATATTTTCTATGATAATGATTAATCAACAGGCCACCATCAGTGGCATTTGTTTGTGGCATTTAGCAGATGCCCTTGTTCAGAGCCCTAGGTCCTAGACTGTGGGTTAGGTTGGGTGCTTTGTAAAATAGGTGGACCAATATCCTTTACAAAGACAAAAAATGTCTGCCTAATGCACCACTATATTTTTTATCTGGGGGTCTTTAGGCTCTTTTCCATTAGCATAAAGAAGCTTGGCTCATTAAACTCTGTATTCATTGCAGCTCTTGGTGAAAATAAATTTCTTCTGGTTGCTTTTGACATTACTGCCAGTTTAATCATATTCCTGAGAATCATTGCCAAAGTAACAGTGCTTGGAGTGGAAGTGCTAAACTAACAGATGATAAGATGTTTTTGTATATAAAAATAATCTTTTTTGTAAGCGCAAAATGAGGCCTTTAATTTGGCTGGGCATTAAACAGGAACAGTGCTTCCAGTCTCTGCTCCAAATTTGAGGTGATTGCTTTGTATGTTTATGGAATCCATAACATTTTCCTTGTACCCCCCTTTAGAAGAAAAAAAGAGGGTGAAGTTGCAGTTGGTATTGTAAAATGTGGCATGACTGCTTTGATCTAATGGTTCAGTCTCTTTGTTGGTAGCTAAAATAATAAGACTACAGTTGAAGGAAGAATGTTTTTGACACATCTGGCTTATATATAGATCTAAATATATTTATCTGGATAAAGATTCTTTGCATCTTTAAAAAAAACCTGGCTACAGAAATATAAAACATCATCCCAGTCTGTTACTGAAATTATCCAAATATAATTTTTTCTAGATAGCCTTTGATATCAGCACCTCTAAATGGGCTACTTAACTTTAAAATTCTCAATGTGTGTTGAAGCTTTTCCTAATTATTTATTACTTTTCTTATGTATAGCATAATTCCTGTTTTAATTATATATTTTTTTTTCAGACTGGTCAGTAAAGATTAACAAGTGGGGTTGAATATATTTGCTCTTTATGTTCTTTATGTTGTCTCTGTAAACAAAATAGTAACCAATAGTAAGCACACAATATATATTAATTATTCATCAGATAATTATTGACCATCAAAAATAGCATTTAATATTGTGTATTTAACATCCTTACAAAAATGTGCAATTACCATATCAATTACAACAATAAGGAGTGCTGTACAGACATTGTGTTTATATTATCATATTATCAAAATCTTCAGTTTACACTTCTCTTTAACTCTTTGTGTGAGTTGGTATACAGCTCATCTGTTCTGAATATCCTTTAAAAAAAGAAGTAAGGTGGCAGTTTCCTGATCATTCCAGATAACCCATTCAGAGCTGTTCAGCAACCCTCCAAAAGACTCCTGGCTGTGTGGTGAGAGTTCACAGACGTTCTCGAATTGGTGTATCTTCTGACAGTCATGATAGATTAATACCTTACACTGCATGTTGCTTATCATCCATTAATTAAGTACTGAGTGAGTGTGGGAAGGAATATTTTTTAAACCAGATCCAAATATGTGTGCATTCCCAGTGCACAATACCCTGAATCCATTCTCTGCGGAAAATCCTCTCCAGATTACCAGATTGTATTTACTGGATAGCTGAGGTCCCAGATTGAAAAATTATTAATTAATTGTCATTAATTAACTGGGCTGACAATTCTGCAACACTTAGATGTGTTATAGCCTATATTACATTCAAACATGTGTGTGACTTATGCAATTACAAAGACCAAAATTCAATGTATAGTTTTTATAATAATTGCTGCTGAATTTATACAAAAAACTTTTAATTGCTTCTGGTAAAATATAAGAAATATTTTAAATGTACTTAAATCTATCAAAGATATTTGAAATAAACTGTTTGAGTACTTCATCTCAACATGTCCAGCCAGTTCAAAAATAATTGTTTTTTGGTTGTAAATGTATTTTGCTGACAAGTGACATCCCCCTGAAAATAAACAATTTAAATAACAATTTTAAAATCACTCACTTCAAATGATCTAGTGTTAGAGGAGAAGATAGCGACTTTACCCAGGTATGGCCTTCCTTCATTTTAATTAATAGATTTGCATTGAGGTTGTAGAATATACATTTATGGATAATATGTACTAGCTTACACTCACTATTGAGCTGGCTATTCCCTGGCCATTTTCCTTTGATCTCGTTCATCAACAAGTTGTTTACACCTACAGAACTGTCACTCACTCAAGCTCACTGTTTCTTTCCCTGCACTATTCTGTGTAAACATGAGACTGTCGTGTAAAAATCCCAGTAGGAGATCACCAACAACCATGCCACATTTAAAAACACAAAGTTTGCAATGTTTTTTTTTTCCTTTTCATGTTAAAGGTGAGCATTCACTGATGCTCCTGACCTGTGCCTTAATGCACTGTGCTGCTGCCACATATAATCGACACATTAGATAACTGTATGAATGAGCAGGTGTACAGGAGTTTCTAATAAAGTGAACTCTGTGTATAATTTATTTCCACAGATGCAAATGATGCGTATGCCTTTATGATAAACGAGGCCTTTACTTTGTTAATAGAGAAATAATGTAACTATCATTCGAGGTGTGGCGTCATAGTGTGAAGAAACTGAGTAGATGTTGGAGTAAAGAGGTGTTGGTGTGTGTCTAAACAGACTGACAGGAGGCTCATATCAATATGAATAACCACCTTGACATATAAGTGGGTTTAGTATGACATTTTTTCTGCAGCTATGGCTTAAATATGTTTTGCATTTCAAGTGATGTATAGTAGCAAGGAATTAAAATAGGCTATTGCACCTTTAAATTATTTTGTGCATTGAGCAAGGTTGTGTATGAGCTGTGAGCTGCTTTCCCTTCCCCCACATTGCCAGTGCAAAGTTGTGCGTTGAGAGAGAGAGAGAGAGAGATGGAAGGGGGGAAGCGACAGAAAGAAGCACAGGGACGCATGGGAGAAATAGAGGAGTGCGAACTGGTTCACTAATTGTGCAAAAAATAATGCATGTATACATATGCAATGTAAATAAATATATATATGACCTAATCACTAAGGTCATTTTATTGAATGCATGCTTTCCAGTCTCCTCTTTGCACTGCGTTTCACCCCCCCAAACCATTTTCACTTCCTGTTCTCAGTCCAAACCTCTCAATCATTCTTCCTTTTCCATGCGGAACCGCGCGAGCGCAGGCTGCAATTTCCACGCTTTCCACTGCACAGAGTAACAAACTTGTCGCTCAGACACCCCTGACTGCTGTGTGCACGTGTAGAAAGAGAGAAATATGCAGTATACTTTTATATCCTCTCTGTGTGAGAATAAATTATAACCCCACTGCATCCAGCACGAATTAATGTGTGCACGAGACTAATTTGTAAATGCAGGCATTGCTATAGGATACACTATGGAGAAACACTGTGTGCATCTTCTGGTCATTTCAAAACACCATCCTGAAGTGAGAGTACAGTAGTTGCAGTGTTTTGGGTGACCATGTTTTTGTGCCGTAGTCCGGATCCGTGCGCATGCTCAGATCCACGCCTGCTGTTCCATGTGACTCTGCGCCTCAGTAAAATGGCTGTGTCTGACGGAGCCTCGTGCTGGTTCGATCGGATTCTTCCGATGTGACAGACGCACGGTGCACACGCTTGGTGTGGCACTTCAATTCATTCCTCCGGGGGAGGGGGTCCTTCTATTTATTTCATATTAAATCACGTAACTTTTTTTTGCTCTTTAAAACTCAGAAAACTGGACAGAAGGAGAAGAAGACCGGGTCCGGTCTGTAAGGCAGAGGTGGGGGGAGGAATGATCCGGGACACGGGTACATTGTTCAAATAATAGTGTTTCTATCCAGTGGTGTTCTGGTTGTGTTCGAGTGAAAGAACTGACTCCTTTCAACAAGGAAAAGGAGACAGATCGCTAGGGAGAGGAGAGAGAGAGCGAGAGAGAGAGAGAGAGAGAAAGTGTGAGAGAAATAGAGCGGGGGAATAATGGCCGCTCAGGTCGCTGCGCTGAGCGCGAGCCCGGCCGTCGAGCTGAAGAAACCGGACACGCAGGAGGACTCGATACCGGGAGACGTGCAGCAGGAGACTATGGATAACGGCGGATCTCCGGGACAGAAAGACCTCCATGACGGCGCGGAGGTAGCGAATGCACCGGGAGGAGGAAGAAGAAGAAGAGGTGGAGGAGGAGGTGGTGGTGGTGGTGGTGGAGGAGCAGTAGAAGTAGGAGGAGGAGGAGACCCTGAGATGAAAAACGGCGACAGTTCGTCCCGGATGAACAGCAGTACTAATAACAACCAGAACGACCTAGACGCGAGCAGTCACTCGGGCGTTGCTCATCAGCACCCGAGCGTTTTCCCTCCACCGCCGTACGGCTGCAACCAGCACTACAACCGGGGCCCTTTTCATCAACATGGCGGACAACAAAGCCCTGGCATGGCACCGGGCAATATAATGGAGCCTTATCCGACCAACTCGCACGATCCCGGCTTCCCCAACCACTACAACAGCAGCAGCAGCAACAATTATGGGCCTTTTCCCAACCGGACTCAGTACCAGAGCCAGAGTTATGGCGTGAGTTCGCCGCGCACTAGTCAGGCGAGTCAGGCAGGAAAGCCTCCGCCGCAGCCCCTTCAGGCAGCAGGAACTCTTATGGCGGGTTCTTTTAATAATCAGAGGTATAACATGAGCAACCCTCAGCCGACCCCTACTCCAACTTTAAACCAGCTCCTGACCTCACCTACCGCCAACAGGGGCTACCAGAACTACCCCCCGAGTGACTATAACAGTCAGGACGGGACGAGTAAAGGAGCCGGCGACATGAGCAGCACTAATCCCTATGGAGGGGGTCATCATCCGCCCTGGCAACAAAGGGGCCACCACGCGCCCCCCGGGAGTCCCGGAAGCAGCAGCGCTCACGCGCTCAACAGGAATCAGGTGAGAACTTTTGGGTCTGGCCCTCGAAAACTTTAGTGAGCGCCCGAGAGCGCGCGCGCGCGCGGCGTGTGTGTAAATAATAATAACAACAACAACAATAATAATAATAATAATGCACAAAACAGAGAAACACGCTTGCTGCTCACGCGCGGACCTGCCATTGTTACACTCTTAGGTCTTCTCTAAAATGGCTGCCTTTTTCTCCTTTTCTCCTCTTCGCAATGTGCACGCGAACATGTCTTCCTCGACTAAACGAACGTAACCTCCAAATCCTGCTCGTGGTCCGTTGTAGAGTCAGGGCATGATGATGATGATGATGATGATGATTTGAAGTATGGGATTGTGCATGCACCAAAACGAGGGTGCTGTAAACTTCTGTGCCGTTTCCTCACTGCAGTAGAAAAAAACAGTCATTAAAGTCTTTGAATGCAGAAATGTACAAATGAAGCGTGCACGCGAGCTGGCTTCTGCTGATCTTTCCAGTGCAGGATGATGGAGGTGATGATGTAGATGATACACTCTGTTTTTGCACCGGGACATTGCGCTTGTTTAGGCAGCGCACGCGAGCTGAGAGTGGATCTCGTGCCGGTTTCGTTGTTGACTGGTGTGTGTTACACTGTGGTGTGTGGGTGTGTGTAAGCCGACCGTGTGTCAGTGAGGGGGGATGCGTGTTGTGGCTCTGTGAGTGTAAACAGGTCAGTGTGTGTGCAGGAGTGGCTGCTTGGCTGTGGGATTTGAATTATGGAGGTAAAATAGTTGTGTCAGAGGCAGGACTCAGTTGGTCTCCGGTTGACACGCGAGCTGAGATCTGATTGGCTCCCTGTTTTTTCTTCTGGCCATTTATAATTGTGTCTAATGCAATGCTGCAAGAGTCCGGATGACGAGCAGCTCCACACACACACACACACACACACACACACTCTGTGTCTCTTTTCTGCTCTCACTGTATGGATCTTACTCTCTTTCATGCTGTCTTTCACTTTGTCAATCTCTCAATCTGTATCACTCTCACTTTCTGCCTCACTGTCTCTCACTCCATCACCTCGTACATCTCTTGTTTTTTTTTTCTGTCCCTTTTTCAGGATGCTAAACATGACTCTATGTATTAAAATGTTTTGCTCAGTAATAATCTGTGCAGTAGAGGTCTGTGTAAAAGTACACGTGAAAGTCCTTATTTGGGCAATTTAATAATCTAGCACTGTATCTTGAAATTACGCTCAGTTTAAATAAATTCATTAGTATGTAGACGTAGACTTTTTAGTGAAAATCTGAGAATTTTTGATGAATGTGTATACAAATGAGACGCTCATCAGTCCTGACTCAGGGTTCATTCTGGCTCCCTGTATCTCTACTCTCAAGGTATGGATTCGAGTGTTGGCTATTTTTTAAGTTTTCTGGTGCACTTGTGAACATTCGGTCTCTTGAATTCCCTCATTGCACCAACCAGGGCACATTTTGCTCCTTTACAGTGACTGTGTTTATTTAATTTAGCTAAGTAGCTTGCTATTTTTGGAGCTCTGAAATGATTACTTACATTAGTCAACTTTATTTGACTGTTTGAATCCGCTGACTTTTAAATGTTTAAAAAAAAAAACTCCATTAGCTAGAATTCAATCCTGCTTGAAGTTAGTACCATGACAGAAGTGTGTGTGTGTGTGTGTGTGTGTGTGTGTGTGTGTGTGAGAGAGATTCACAAATGTAATATTTGCGTTTTACTATGACTAATGAGGACATTAGAAGCTAGTCAGTTGTGTTGCGGGTAAACAAGTCATCGGCCGATTTGTAGTAATGATTTGTAGACCTTACCAGAGCTCATGTACATCGAAGACTGATTTACGACAAAGGAAGCCGACTACGACTGCAGCTAACAAACACATGGCTAACTAGCTAGTCTGTATCAAATCAACTAGCTAATGAAAAATTGTGTGTAAATTTAACTGGCTAGCAATCCTGTCATCAGTTTTTACATTCAGGATCATGAGAGGAATTCGAACTCACCTACAGCGGAGCCCTGAACCCATTTTATCCTCCATCTTTTTGTCGTTAGGATTAGAACAGATGTCATGTTTAATACAGCAGAATTACAGTGCATAGGGTAAAAATGTAAAAATGTCTACTTTTCTTCAGCAATTTCTCCAATTCTCTTTGCACACCACGGCCCTGATTCTGCCGGCATCGCCACTTTCTCTTATTGCTGTACAAAATTGTGACGAAAGACCACTTTATTTCTAAAGCACTAAACTAGATTAATTCTAGTTAAGATCTGATTTGATTAAAAGGTTATTGCAAATAAATTTCAAGACGCTAAATATTTCCCTGAAATTGCTCTTTTTACCACTTCTTAAATATGCAATTTTTTAAATTGCATATTAATAAGACAATGTTTTAGAAACTAAAATGCAGACTGTATACAAGCATAATGTCCATGTGCTTATTTTCAAACAGCAGCTAAGATATTTATTAAATTCATGTAATTCATGCTCTGCTCTCCCCACTGGTTTCCTGAACTGCCCACGTTTGCTTTAAAATTCATACTTAAAATGCGAAATTCTTGCAAACCTGATTTTTTTGTTAGCACTCCTCTAGCACACAGCACTTATGTCAATCCGAATTGCACCACACTTTCACAGATCTTTAACTACTGCTTAACTGGTTCCAACATCTCTTGGGGTACAAGGAAGACATGGTTCAAGACATGGTTCTTTCGTCTGACTTCTAGGTGGTTAAACAAAATTCCACTTGATGTCTGAGCAGCTGAGGCACAAGCAGCCTTCAATGACTCCTAAAGACCTTCGAGCAGTACTTAAATTAGCACTTTGACATCTAACTGTATTCTCTCCCAAGTCTCAGTGTTTTAAGACTTTTTTCTTTAATTCTGATGATAAAAAAGAGAACCTAAGATTTTTGTGAGTGAGGGCATTAATTCTTTGATCTATTAGGCCAGCAGTCCCCAACCTTTTTTGCACCACAGTCTGATTTAATGTCAGACAATATTTTCATGGACTTTAAGGTGTGGTGGATACATACAACAAAATAAAATGATACGACTGCCATAAAAACTGGTATTTACTAAATATAATAATAAACGTGAATCCACTTTGTTGTTTTTTTGTTCATTTTGCTCGCTTGGGGGTTTTAATTTAGCGGTAATGTATTATGTGTTAGCGGCCGAAGCAGCTCCTTTAAGAAGGTAGAGGATGGAGGTAAGACATGTGACCGAGGGAAGCACCTGGACATGCATCAAGAGTGAGTCATAGACAGATGATTCCAGTAATTTTTCAAAATAAAACATTGTTCAGTATCAGAAAATAAATAAAACGGAAATAAAGTAAGTTATGTATTCTTTGTGTGGCCTGGTACCAATTGACCCATGGACCGGTGCAGGTCCTTGGCCCAGGCGTTGGAGACCACTGTATTAGGCAACAGGGACACAGGAATCTAATAAGCCTCAGAAAAGATGTTTTGTTGGTTATTATAATTTTTGTTGGAAACAGAAATATACACATTAATACAACAGATACAACATTATTTATGTAAATCTTAATGCTTTATTTATACATTTATCAGATTCTTTTTCCAATAGGAAATTAAATTGTCTGACTCAATATTGTTCACGATACCTGGAATCACTTATCAATACTTCTTTTGATCGTCTTTAGTCTGACCAATAGTTCTAGCTAAAAAAAAAAGTATTTACTGATTCTCAGTCCAGAAAGCAGAATCTACAGTTATTATAGTTAATGAGAACTAATAAAAATGAAACCATCAGTAAAATAAAAATGTGAGTTTTCAAATAAATGAAAACCTGCAAATAAAAAGTCTGGGTTAGATGAATTTCAGAAAATAAATCTTTTTGCATTTTAAAAGTTTAGGTGCTTAAAGTGGTTCTCTTAAAATGCAGACAATAAGAAAAGGATGTAATATTATCAGTATTGTAAGGTATTAAGCTATACAGGTTAATAGTATTTGGGAGCTGTAATGTCAAAACACTTTAAAAGCATAAAGCAAAACTCAAGAAGACTCTCTTCTGGTGGAAAACCTTCTGTTACAAAATGTTGACACTGGAGACTTAATACGTTAAACATCTCTTTACATATCGGCGATTTTGTTGCCGTTGTTCTGACCATTTGGAATTGAAAAGACTTCAGTATGATGTGATTTAGTGGCTGTATTAGGATAAAGTGGTAAATAAAACTGGTGGATTTATTTTTTTTTTTCTTGCTGCAAATGTTCTTTTATGTTTCTCTTCTTTGCATCTTGAATGCAAACACAATTATTCGTCTTATCAAAATAAATAAATTAAAATAAATAGTTTTTAACAATTATTCTTGATTAAACTAATTGCATCAATTCAAGAACGAAATTTCCCGTTCAATGAACTTATTTGCTTCAGTCCTGGTAGTCAGTGTTTGTATCACTCTACAGTGTTCTCCAGTTCTTTTACATATTTTGCGTCGCATTTATTGGTTTCTAGGACAGATTTCTTTACTCATCTCGTTACTCTTGTTGAGTGTTTATTAAACCCACGTGCTGTTGAGGCTGCAGGTTGTCTATTGTGTAACGGATTTTGTGTGTGTGAGAATCTGTGCCACATATCTACTGATTATTTCTTGTGCCTATTTTTTCCTTTTTTTCCCCCCTTTCTTTTCTCATTTTAGCAGTTTCATTTCCAGTTCGTCAAATATACATTTTGTGCCTCAGCCCATTTATCAACCTCCCAATATTCCCCACATAAGTTAAACAACATGCAAAATGATCCCTTTAGCTCAGTCAAGTCATTAGGAAATCATTCACAAGTCATTCTCACTCTATGGAACTGTAACTGTTTATTAGGAAACACATTCCTTTAGAATGCCAATCAAACTGACCCCAACCTCCACTGTGCAAACGGTTCGAATAGCCAATCAAAATCTAGTCTTCAGACAACAGCGTGGTCAAATCCTGAATCTGAACTAGTTCTGTGTGTAACGTGAATGTTTATAAATCCGCTCTTCGTTTAATATGTTACCGTTTCCACTGGAGCAGTTAGTTCACAGGGATGTGTGTGGAGAATGCTCCACGAAATCTAGGATTAATAATAAACACGTTTTGAGACAGGTTGATTATAAAACATTGAAATGCTAAAGTTTTTTTTTGTCAGGAGCCGTTCCTCATTCACCGAAGGAGTAAATTATCTCTCTTTCTCTGCTACACTTGTTCTTTTTTTCAGGAAAATGACAGGCTCGGTTTGTGCTTGTTTGAGATGCATGAGATCTGCTGAACTTTGTTGTTCCGGATTTTCTGAGTACTCAATTAAACCTCAACTGGAAGCTACAGAAAATCAGAGCTTTAGTTTGGGAAAGTTTGAAGCAAACAAACTAGAACACCAGCCTATCTGGGGGGGAAAAAACCAAAGTAATCAAATTATTGTGTGAGGGGAAGAATTTGGTTAAAAATGAGCAGGACGTGTTAAGGGTTGGAGCAAGGCTGAGAATAAAGAATGCTTTAGATACCTCTGACTCACTTTGGTTGCCATGTGTGTCCGGTAAATAAAGTTTTTATTAAAAAGTTGAGTTCTAAATGAATAAACAGCTTCACCACCCAAATTGGCCCAAATGTCTTTGACCTCATGTTTGGATGGAGCTGGCTTATGTAAAATCAAATTAGCAGCGGTTATTTATCTTCTCTTCATCCGTCTGAATGGGGAGATCAGGTGCTGTCCTCCATCAGTGTTCATGCTATTCGTAACTTCGTCCTTTATCCATATCTACTGCCGTCCCCTCTGTGTGAACCACAGTTTTTCGTTAAAAACAGTAAAGAACTGGCAGCACGTTGCCAGCAAGTTACTGTAAAATTAAGCGTCGTACTGTTTTAAATTTACAGGGCTCTATTTTTTTTGTTGCAAATACAGCATGTAGCTGTTTCTACATTTAAATTACATTTATGAGAATGGCATTGTCAGTTAATAATTTTCCTAAAACCTTTTAAATAAATTGTCTCTCGCAGTCTTTTACACCATGTTTTACTACATTGTATAAATGTACCCTTTAGAACTAGAGCCTTAAAATCTAATCGAAGTAAAGCAGCTTTAAAGTTTTCCAAAATGTGCCATAAACACAAATATTCTCTAAATGAAATCCTAAATTACAGAACATTTGTAAAAAGTTAATACAAATAGGAAACCAAAATCCCAAATCTTAAATGACAATAAATGTAAATTAAGAAAAATTAACTTTGGACAGAAAGACTGACTAGTTTTCAAGGGAATATGCACGCATGTGTGATGTGTGTGCATGAGATGCACGTGTGTGATGCAAGTTTGCATGTGTGCGAGATACACGTGAGTGATGTGTACAGTCTGTGTTGTGTATATTATCATACTGGAGACATGAGGGTTCACGGTTGTCTTTTTCTGGGTTACCTTCCCTGTTCGCTTTGATATGACTAACAGCCTTGGTGCCTTTTTCCGGATCCATTCCGAAGAGCTGCCTGAAAAACAAACGTGTTTAGAATTAGTGTAAAGTGAAAAAGATTACTTTTAAAATGATCTATATCTCAAGATCACCTCTCTTTTAGGAAAGGAAAGCTTTCTTAAGCTCCAGTACTCGGCTCTTTTGGACGTAATGATGTATTTCAGTGTAGATTAAAGATATCTCTTTATTCACCCATAAGGCATTGAATACCCTACATACCCAATTCTGATATAACTGCAAATGCACATGATCAGTTTAATGCCAAAGAAGTATTGATCCTAAATGAGTCTGCTTCCTAATAAGATTTTCACCAACACTTCACCACTGATGGATATTTGATTTTCCTGACTTGGTTACCAATGGCTTCTCACTTGGCTCAAATATTTGATACGGACTTTCAGTTTGATGCTATTTTGTGTTTATTAGGGCCAAATATTTTAATGAAACATTTTCTGCAAAGCCTCTTTTAAAACTATTTGTATAGTATAAAAGTGATATGTGAAGTGAATTGAATGTATGCATCCATGTATTTAACCTTTGAATAAACTCCAGTGTGCATGTTGCTCCAGCTTCGTATTGAAGCTTGAAATTGTAGTACGTAAAACAGCTGCAATCCCAAACAGAAAGGTTGGCTAGATGCCCACACCAATGATGTTCTTCTCAAGACTGATCACCCAGTGCTGAAAACAGCTGCTTGGTGTTCCACCTGAACCTTTTAAAAGGAAAGAAAAACATTTCAGCATTGACATAACTTTAGTTTAACATTGCATTTTGACATTACAAATGAATGCAGGAAAACTGAAATCATTTTAAACAGTCACAGAGTCCGGGCCTTTTTACATAAGAAATGCATTTCAACATTGACTGATCTGGACAGATCTTTAAGATAAGCTATATCTTTATTTGTCCCACAGATGTTAAATTTTTGAAGGTCTGAATGTGAAAATATATTCACTGGGAGTGAAGTGCAGTACTAATAGATTCTTGTAAACATGCAGTTGAGCACAAATCACCAACAGCCAATGTTTGAATTGATAATATACTATACTTCAAGGCTCTTTACTGATCTGGCATGAGGTGGTGGAATGAACTTCCCCTAGATGTCCCCTTTAAGTGATGATTGAAGACCTACTGCTTCCTAAAACACTTAAATTAGCACTTTCCAAGTTTGTTTTGTAAAAATCAAGAGTTGTAGTCTGATTTATATTACGTTTGTAATCTAGCATACACTCTCTGGGAACATTCTCTGATACTTTTTTGTTGCCCAACTGATGCCAGCTGCTACGCATGTCCATTTAGATGGATAAATGTTTCCTCGACAGGTGTGAGGTAAATTGAGATATGTAAACGGTTATAACACTGCCTAAAGGGGCATGCCACTCTTCGTCCCTCTTTAATGTGCACTTTAAGATGGGAATAAAACCGAGTCAGTGTCTCACATTTTGACACTACACAAGTCAAGTTGGCATTCAAGGTCTACTGCAGGGCACAAATGATCCAGGCACTGCCACATACGCCTTGTAATGACTGTGATTTCAAAGCTGCTACTTTTTAAATTGCTGTTGGAGGTTCGGATGCAACAATGAAGCAGCAGGTTTGGGATATTGCTATGAATCCTCATGTGTGTCACATAGGCCACAGTAGTGCTACACCAATGTCCAGAGAACAGACATGAAAACATGCTGACAAGGCAAACCGGACAGTCTTTGCGCATGAAAAAATTCTCGGCCAAAAATAAACAAAATTAAATATCTATTAGAATTCAATGCTGGCTGAAGTAACATTGCTGTACAAACCAGCAATACCAAAAACAATGAATATGTATTACTTTTAAATAGTGCTCCATCACGTAACTAGGAATTGAATTGAATCAAAAATATAACTAACATAAAAGTAAAACACAATGACACCAAAAAGTTGGAGGTTTCGCAATTTTTTAGAAAAGCAAGCAGATAGCCTATTAGCAAAAAAAAGACGATGTGGTTTTAATGCAACAGTGTTTGGAAAAATTAACTCTGCAGAAGAATTATCACACGTTAAATAAAACTCAACCTGTAAGTGGTTATAATATAATCCGAGTTCTAATGCTGCGGTGTGTACATCTCAAAAGAACAAAATTCACAGATAACTTGACTGCGTGTTGTTCACTTTTACAAGTGAGAGAAATCAATCAGCTTAAAAACAGCCAGGAGAGTTATTAAACACGAGGCTTGTGTTTTTTTCCCACTTTTACATGCAATCTTATTTATCTGCTCAGATAGCGGTGTTCCTCTGTGTAAACATTTCTTTCTCTTCGTCTTGCTGCTTCTTTTCTTGTGCAGTTAAAAACATCTTTTTTTCAAGAATGGTCTTCGATTCTTTTGTGTTTTTACTCCTGTAATGCAGCCAGATGATCAGTCCACCTTAAAACCACTTTATAGTCTTAAACTTAACTAAAGCAATGACTCCAACTCTTATGTTTGTTTACAAGAAGTTGACGCTTTTCCTCGACAACTCCACTTTAATTCGAAGGAAGAATGATGCAGAATGAAGTCCTACAGTTTTATAGTATATGGATGTGAGTGTTTTCATGCGTTTCAGATCGTTTTCTAAGGAAACTATTGCGTTCTGATTTGTCTCGAATAACATTTACAGAGCATCAGTGTGCAGTTCAGCAGTAAACAGCAGAAATAATTAATATGCCAAAAATAACCTCAAATGCAAAACACCTGTGATATTTTGAAAGGGGCGGGGCTTCAACTCTACATTTTTAATATCAGACACTGAATTTCTTTCCAGAGAATTCAGCCTCTCGAACCACCATTGATTTTCCTGCTTTATTACTAATACAAGTTTTAAGAATTCACACTATTTATGCCTCATTTAAAAGCCACTGTTGAGCATTTCTTTTGTTAACACAGAGGATGTTATTAAAACATACCTAAATGTTTGATTGCTCTTATGGCTATTTAAAATTCACAGCTCAGATTAAATCTTATTTGTGCAATTGTGTTTTTTTGAGGGAAAATGTAAACTATTGGTCTTGACACTGGAGCTGATATGAAGTTTGTGCATTTTGGTGACTTTGAAGAAAACATCCAAGTTAAAAGAATAGTTTTTGGCTGTAATTTGCATTATTTTGATAAAGCACAGTGGTGGTAGCAATATGTTCCTCGTTAATTGTTGTAGTATGAGTTGGAAAGAATTGTTGATTTCATATGCTATTCGATTCAAGAACATAAGTCTGATGAATTTTGTATAAGTTTTGAGGTTTGAGTTTGCCATCAAGCTATAATCACCAAAGGTACTGATTATTTTAATCTAATCTCTATATTGTTTTATGTGACTTGGCAAGAATGGGCACCTGAATTGGAGGAGATGTTGGTGAGGATTGCTTAAAATCTGCAGATCACCAGGAATTAGATTTTAAATAGTAACAGGAGATGTGAATTGTGTATATTTTAATGGAACTATTTGTCTAAATTGTCTAAATCACAGATGTTTGTCTTTAAACAATATTACGGCTACGTGAACTCAAATCTGTAATATGCTGTAATGAAGATTTTCAAAAAATTATTAAAACTATAATAACAGTTTAACTGCCCCTGGTGGTTTTACTATTACATTATAAAAGTTAGATTTTAAAGCTAATACCTGAACTTACAGCTTGCTTGCTTGTCTTGTTTATGACTCAAAGAATAGAGAACTGAAAACAGGTTGTTTGTGAACAGTAAATTCTTATTACAGTTTTTAGATTAAAGTCAGAGTTTTACTTTTACCATTTAGGCTTAGTTTTGTGCATAGAGTTGTTGTTGGAAAGTAAACAAAAGCAAAGAATGCTATTAAAACATAGACGGAGCTTTGATCTCTCATAGGAGCTTTGTGAAATATGTTGTAAAATACTGGGGGGAAAAAATCCCAGACACTGCCAAGATCAGGCTGAACTGAGTGCTTGGGCATGAGAAGTGATTGAGACTTCAGCTAGCACTCAAGCTGAAACAGGAGAATTCAGTCATTTTTATTTTATTTGTAGAGCGCCTTTAACAATGGACATTCCTTCAAAGCAGCTTTACAGAGATAAAGCGGTTATAAAGTTGTACAGTGCATCCAGAAAGTATTCAAAGCACTTCATTTTTTTCCACATTATGTTCTGTTACAGCCTTATTCCAAAATGGATTAAATTATTTTCTTTGAAATTCTACAACCACTACCTCATAATGACGAAGAAGTTGAAAAATCACGTACATAAGTGTATACAGCATTTGCCATGACAGTCATTGAGCTCAGGTGCATTCTGTTTCCACTGATCATCCTTGAGATGTTTCTATAACTTGATTGTAGTCCACCTGTGGTAAATTTAGTTGGGCATGATTTGGAAAGGTGCACACACCTGTCTAGGGAAGGTCCCATAGATAACAGTGCATGTTGGAGCACAAACCAAAGCATGAAGTCCAAGGAATTGCCTGTAGATCTCCGAGACAGGATTGTATCGAGAGACAGATCTGGGGAAGGGGGCCGAAGAATTCCTGCAGCAGTGAAGGTCCCAATGAACCCAGTGGCCTCAACGACAGGAACTGGAAGACTAGTCAGGAATAAGGGAAAGATGAATGCAGCAATGTACAGAGACATCCTTGATGAAAACCTGCTCCAGAGCGCTCTGGACCTCAGGTTAACCAAACGGGTTATCTTCCAACAGGACAATGATCCCAAGCACACAGCCAAGATAACGGAGTGACAACTTGGTGAACGTCCCTGAGTGGCCCAGCCAGAGCCCAGACTTGAACCCAATTGTACAATTCTGGAAAGATCTGAAAAGGGCTGTGCACTGACTGAAGTTCTGCAAAGAAGAATAGGAGAAACTGCCCAAAAATTAGGTGTGCCAAACTTGTACACTCGTACTTCAAAAGACTTGAGGCTGTAATTGGTTCTTAGGATTTAAGTATCAAGCAAAGGCTGTGAATACTTATGTACATGTGATTTTTATTTATTTATTTATTTATTATAAATGTTAAAACAAAATGTCAAAGATTTCAAACAAAATTGTTTTACATTGTCATTTATGAGGTATTGTTTGTAGAATTCTGAGGAAACTTTGGAATAAGGATGTAAAGGGACATAATGTGGGGGGAAAAAAAGAAGCATCTTTCTGGATGGACTGTACAAGTACATAACCGCTTTATCTTCGTTAAGCTGCTTTAAAACTATGTTCATTGTTAAAGGTGCAATACGAATAAAAATGTACTGAATTCTCCTCTTCTTGGAATTTACTGAAATCTCCTCATCTCCTCATCTTGGAATAAGGCTATAACACAAAATGTGTAATAAGTGAAGCGCTGTGAATACTTTCCGGATGCGCTGTATAAAAAAGTTAAAAAAGTTTAGTGCTTATAAGTTTGTTCTTATAATTGCAAGTTTATCCCTAATGAGCGAGCCAGAACCTATACAGGCCCAAACAATATCAGCTCTTCACAGATTCAGACAAATATAACAAATGAAGCCCAACGACAGGGTAGCAGCATTCCTGTGCTGAAGCATGGTGGCAACGATGCTCTGTGGTGTCTTCAGGAGGAGGTACTGGAAGGCTTGTCCTCATAGGCAGTGTTAACTGTGCCAAGTACAAGCGAATTGTTTAAATTGTAGGTTTTAATTCTGCTGGTATTTTAACAAAATAATATTTCAATTGGATCTGATGTTTAAAAAAGTTGTTTATAAACCGTGTGTTTTCCGCTATGGACCAAACACAATAATAGTTATGGCTTTCATTTTAATGTTTTTTTGTGGTGAAGTTGATAGAAAATATTATTACTGCAACAGAAAAAGGTTTGACCAAAAATGATGACACAAAATGAAATTAATGTTAAAATTAATAAATCGTTTATTTTGGTCTCTGAAGAAAATGTATATTGAGATATTGGTTAGAATGCGGTAATTTAATGTGTGACTGCTCACGTCATTTCCATCAGGTGTTTTATACGTTCCATCCCTTTGAATTGATGCACTGGTTGAATGGGTTGCGTGGCTGCATCACATAAGAAAAAAATGCATCATCAATTCTGAACATCAGGTTCCTCTTTCAGTCAATGCTACAGTGATGAAATGTTAAATATTTATCTGCTCAGGAGAGCGTTTTTAAAAAAAACCTCAGTCTTCGTTAATCTCAGTCTTAAATTTTTCTCACTATCGCCGAAGCACGTCAAAAGTTTTGTAGTTCAGTGGATTGTGTGTGGGGCTGTAAATGTTGGGTGTCTTCTGGTCAGAGGTCAGTAGATCACAACCCTTTGTACTGCTTGAGGTTAAACTGTCCAGGTTAATGATATAAGGTTGAAATCCAGCTCCTGAGTCTGTAGTTGCATTTTTATAATTCATCTAATGCCAAGAGTGTTTTATTAAAGCTGCAGGGGAAACAGGGCCGGCTTTGGCATGCACGCTTACACACACACACACACACACACACACACACGCAGCATTGTTGGACTCACCCAGACGGTGCTGTGCCTCACAGCTATAAATAGCTCTAATAGTCTTTTTCAGTGACCTAAAGAAAGGTTTTGTGTGTGTGTTTTGTAGTAGTGGATGCTAAAAAGAGTAAAGCAGTGTGATTGTAAGAATAAAGCAGTGGTGACTGTAAGAGGGCTGATTTTGACTTCCCCAGGGTAACGTTTCAGATTGTAATTGGCTGGAAAATCCCCACAAATGCTTTAGTGTTTTTTGATGGGAAAAAGGCTATCTGCTGTGCTGAGTGATATATTTTTTACCTCAAAACCCTGGCGTGTAGCTTTTTACAAGTGAACACACATGTATGTCGATTAAAGATTGTGTACACAGAGTAGTGTTAAAACAATTACTTGTGTAACTTGTGTAATTTAAATAGAAAATAATTTAATAGTTTAGTCTATTTAATAACACACAGGGCACAGTGTTTCCCCACGGATCATTTTTACTGATGCACCACCCGATAAAAGCTTTACCCATTTGAAAATTAAATGGGCTACAATAAATAGAATTGCATGGTATCAAAATAAGCCTTCGATCCCTGACGAGAACTCTAACGGTCAGCTCTGGAGAATACTCAACGAGACAGATAAAGCAGAGGTTTCCCTGTTCATGCAACAGCTTCAAACTTTAGGCCGAGAACAGGGTTACCAGTGGATGCACCAGAAATGGATGTTTAGGAGAAATAGTCTGAATTTTCATATAATCTGAAATCTTGTTAGAGAAGTGAAGAAAAGTGTGCAGGCAGGTTGGAGTGGGTGAAGAAAAGGAGTGATTTGTGATAGAAGAGTATCTGGAAGGGTGAAAGGGAAAGTGTGGGACATGTGCAGAGGAGGGACATGGGGTATATCAGTATGGGAATGCTGAGGATGGAGCCACCAGGAAGAAGGAAAAGAGGAAGACTAAGCAGGAGGTTTATGGATGTGTTGAGGGAAGACATGCAGGTGATTGGTTTGAAAGAGGCAGATTTAGAGGACGGTAGTATGGAGACTGATGATCCCTAAAGGGAGCAGCCGAAAGCAGATAAGAGTAATCACAAACGGTTTCAATTTTTATTTATTTTTTATTGTATGAAAGTGTTTGCCCCCTTCCTGATTTCTTATTGTTTTGCATGTTTGTCACACTTTAATGTTTCAGATCTTCAAACTAATATAAATATTAGTAAAAAGATAACACAAGTGAACACAACATGCAGTTTTAGAATTAAGGTTATTATTATTGAGGAAAACCAAAATCCAAAACTACATGGCCCTGTGTGAAAGTGTTTGCCCCCTGTTAAAAAATGTGGTTTATCACACCTAAGTTGAATTTCAGTAGCCACACGGAGGCCTGATCACTGTCACACCAGTTCAATCAAAAAGACCAAATAGGACCTACCTGACAAAGTGAAGTAGACCAAAAGATCCTCAAAAGCCAGACATCATGCCGGAAGCCAAAGAAATTTAGAAACAAACAAGAAAAAGTAATTGAGATCTATCAGTCTGGAAAAGGTTAGAAAGCAATTTCCAAAGCTTTGGGACTCCAGTGAACCACAGTGAGAGCCATTATTCACACATGACTAAAACATGGAACAGTGGAGAACCTTCCCAGGAGTGGCCGGCTGACCAAAATTACCCCGAGAGCACAGTGACGACTCATCCAAGAGGTCACAAAAAACCCACAACAACATCCAAAGAACTGCAGGCTTCACTTGGCTCAGTTAAGGTCAGTGTTCATGACTCCACCATAAGAAAGAGACTTGGCAAAAATGATCTGCATGGCAGAGTTCCAAGACCAAAACATCTGCTGAGCAAAAAGAACATAAAAGCTCGTCTCGGTTTTGCCACAAAACATCACGATGATCCCCAAGACTTTTGGGAAAATACTCTGTGGACTTAAGAGAAAAAATTTGAACTTTTTGGAAGGTGTGTGTCCCATTTACTTCTGGCATAAAAGTAATACCGCATTTCAGAAATAGAAAGTCATACCAACAGTAAAATATGGTGGTGGTAGTGTGATGGTCTGGGGCTGATTTGCTGCTTCAGTACCTGGAAGACTTGCTGTGATATGGAACCATGAATTCTGCTGTTTACAAAAGAATCCTAAAGGAGAATGCCTGGTCATCTGTTTGTAAACTAAATCTGAAGCGAACTTGGGTTCTGCAGCAGGAAAATGATCCAAAACACACCAGCAAGTCCACCTCTGAATGGCTGAACAAAAACAAAATGAAGACTTTGGAGTGGCCTAGTCAAAGTCCTGACCTGAATCATAATGAGATGCTGTGGCATGACTTTAAAAAGGTGCTTCATGCTCGAAAACCTTCCAGTGTGGGTAAATTACAACAATTCTGCATAGATTAGGGAAGCAAAATTCCTCCACAGTGCTGTATCAGACCCACAGGTTATCACAAACGCTTGATTATAGTTGTTTCTGTTAAGGGTGGCCGACCCAGTTATTAGGTTTAGGGGCAAACACTTTTTTTTTTTTTTACACGGCCATGTACTTTTGGATTTTGTTTTCCCCTTAATAATAAAAACCTTCATTTAAAAACTGTATGTTGTGTTCACTTGTTATATTTTACTTATATTTAAATTAGTTTGATCTGAAACATTAAAGTGTGACAAAAATGGTGGAGAAAAAAAAATAACAATCAAGAAGGGGCAAACTTTTTTACACCACTGTATATATTTGCATTTTGAGGTAATATGGCAAACAAGTAATTTGTTTACTTTTTAAATAATATTAATTTTATTTGTAAAACAAGAATATCTGTGAAAACTAAACCGATTTAGCACACTTAATGGGTATAGTTTTCACTGATATTCGTGTTTTATCAATAAAATTTATTTTTATTTAAAAGTAAGCAAATTACTTGTTTATTTTAAGAGACCTGTCATTTTCTGTTAAACATTTAGTATTGGTCTTTAATAAAAAAAACTTATCAGATTAATCGATGGAATAATCTGTAAAATACTCGATTACTAAAAGAATCGATTGCTACAGCCCTAATACACACAGTATACTGTTACTGTCGTGTTTACTACTGAGGCCGTTTTGTTTCGTCACATGCTGAGCGATTTCTTTCTCTCTCTCTGAGGTCATGGGTTTTTATGATTACTTTACTCCTTTAGGGGGTGATCAGAATCTTTTCTATATCGATTTATATTTTCTCTGCTGTATTTTAATTAAAGCTTTGATGAAACCAAAGGTAAATGTTGCTGCACCACTATCTGCATGTAGCTGAATAGCATTTTGGGTAATGAGGGAAATTTTTGTGAAAACACACTTCATATTAGTCTCTTACTTCATCTACTCTCACCTTCTATCATCTGTCTGACATCACATTTATTTGATAAAATGATTTGAAAGAAATAAGGTCCAGAGGGTTTAGTATTGAGGGATGAGGAAGGTCAAATTTTGGTGCATTTATTTGGACAGTTTTAGCTTTTAGCTCAAAATATTTTTAAAGGTCAAAAGCAATTGAAAATATCTTTGTTTTTTATAATGACATTTGACTTGCGGTACTGAAATTGTGATGTAGTGAAAAAGCTGATATAAATGTGCTCTTATTAAGTGTCTTTCGAAGATTAATTTCTGTTTAAAACTTCTGTTTTTAATTGATCAATGTTGTTTCCTCTTTTCACTTTGCTTTTAAGATAAGAAATAAAATGTACCTTTTATTCGTCCCACAGTGAGGAAATTTCTCAATTGCACATAAAGAATAAAGTTTAAGCATGATATAGATTCTAGCGTCTAAAGCATATAATTACTTGTGTGAATAAACAGTTGTTTGCAATAAGACTCCTGGTCGTAGTCAGGAACATTTTATCTATGGTGTTTCAGACCCTTGTGTTTACTTCAGAGATTTTGCTTGTTAATTTTTGCTATGTGACTAAATATTCAGAAAATGCGCTTTGTTGCATCTCTTATCAATTTGGCTTTCTTATTGGATTATAATAAAAATTGTATAGGTCTTTTGCGGAAAAGAATTCTGGATAAATCTGAACATTTTAAAGAAAGCTAAGATGGAAAATTAGTGCTGTTTGCTTTTCAAAAATTGTACAATTCATGATCCTTAAAAATGCCTTTACACAGGAATTCTTGTATTTACACTGATATTCAAATAATAATCCATTAGTGAGTGTGTTATATGACTTTAATGCACAAGTTGTGCACAATCGATTATTCTACAAATACTATTGTCAATAAACAGCATGGACAAAACTACCTGAATGATAAAAACAATGATTTATTTTTTGTTAGATATTTTGTATAGGTTGTTGGAATATATAATGTAAAATTAAATGTGAGTATTAAAAAGTAAATAAAAAATAATCCACGTTTATTGCATCAGTTCAAGTAAAAATCCTAAATTTATTCACACAAGGAATTATATTCCTCAGCCCTAGAAACCAGTATCTGTAACATTTGTAACTTTATTACTTTATTCTTTATTTTTAATTTTATTTGAAATGTCCCCACTGTGGGGTCGAATTAAGGTTTATCTTATCGTATTGTATCGCTGTAGTTTTAGTCACCTCATTACTCTTGTGAGTTTATGAAGCTCCTGCGCTGGTTGTTTTAATGCTGCAGGTAGTGTAGAGTTTCCTGTAGCTGCTGTAATTTAGATGTATGTTTAATATTTAAGACGATTACCCAAATTTTAACACTGTAATTTCCTTCTAAATCAAGATGTGTGTATCTGAATCCATATAATCGATAGGGGTGTGTGTAACTAAAAAAAATATCCCTCTTATACCATAATCTTACCTCTGCTTTGAAAAATTAAGGCTATCATTTGATGTTTGCAGTTGAATGAAAATCACTTTAGCTCAGTAGGTTTATTAATAAATATTAAAAATAGCTGTTTCACACTTTATGGAATTGTACCTGTTACTGCAGTTACAGTTGTTTGCAATTTAGCGCACACACTACTTAAATCGTCTGTAAATATCTATTATTATTGCTGGTTCTCATTTCACAATGCTATGAGAGATACTGAAATTATTTATTCATTTTTTTTTTAGACCCCCGTCCCAATGGACCAGGTGGTGAAGATCAGGGGCCAGCATTATGGAGCAGGGAATCCTTTCTCTCAGCAGCAAGGGCCTCCACCAGGTGCTCAGCAAGGGTCTCCTTACCCCGGCCAAGGCTATGGTTCCCCAGGACCACAGAGATACCCAATGGGTATGCAGGTGCGCACCCCTGGTGCTATGGGAGGTATGCAGTATGGACAGCAGGTGAGTTCTGAGTTAAGATGGCTGACTAATTTTATTTCAGGATTTCTGCCCTAAAGATCCTCCATTCCACATTGACCTGACTGTGTTTTAATTTTTGTTTCACTGACCTCTCCTGTGAGGAGTTACTGCTAAACCCTGCCTCTTCTGCTGAATGGAGATTTGAAAATGTCTCTGCTTTCTGAAATTTTATCCAATGACTAATTGCAAGTCTGAAAGTCGTTGTCATGAAGGTTTTGGTTACTGCAGAGGTATACATATTTATGATGATTACAGTGACGGATTATAGGGTTTGTAGGGTGAAGGAGTGTGTATTGCCTAGTGTAATTGTGTTATGTGGTGGTGTTATGGCAGTGCTGTTGTGTGCCATCATATTGTGGGGTGTTGTGATGTTATGGTGGTGTGTGCTCTGTGTGTAGTGTTATAGTAAGGTGTGTTGTGTTATAGGTGCGAAGGTGAGGGAGTTTTGGTTATTGCAGTGATTCTTTTAGAGTTCAACAGGAAATGGGGTGAAAGTTGGACGTGATTTGGGCTGAGAGGAAAAATCAGTTTGTAGATCTGTCACTTTGTTTTCAGTGTAAATAAAAAAGTATAATTCTTAAATTACATGCATTTAGCATTTCAATCTTTATGATTATGATTTTGCATGTTTGTGTGAGACTGTTAAGGATAAAAAAAATAAAAGAATTAAAATAAGTCTCAAACATTTTCTAGGAGGATTGTATATTTTAATAAATAAATGAATTTCAAACTTTTGTGTGTACATTTGCTAAACAATAGTAATAGAATAGAGTATTTCTGTTGTATACTATACATTTTAGTAATGTCACTACAGAAACAATTATTTGAGCATTTTATTCTGAGTTGACATAGAGTTCATATTTTAATGTCAAAATTTTGAAAGACTATTTGGAGTATCATGATGATGCCATTAAATCAATAAGATTTGATATATATTTCATATAATATCTTATTGTATTTTAGGGCTGTAGCTATCAATTATTTTAGCAGTCGAGTATTCTACTAATTATTCCAACAATGAATCTAGTAATCGGATAAGAAGTACTTTCTCTTTGTTAAAGAGCAAAACTGAATATATGAGAAAATAAGACGGGTCTCTTAAAATGAACAAATAATTTTTCTTTTTAGAAAAATGTACATTTTATTGCTAAAATTTCACACGAATATCTGAAACTAAACCCATTTAGTTCATTTAATTGCCATATTACATCAAAATGCAATTAGAAATGTATAAATAAAAATAAACACACGGTATTTTCTTTGTTTTAGTTTGAAATGATCCCAAACTTTGGAAACTTTCCGACGTTTTTTGTGGCCCAAATCCTACGGAAGCCTGTTCTTACAATTTCGAGTTTATTTCTCATAATTCTGACCTCATTTCAAACTAAAATGTGAACAAAACACCATACTGTGCATTTATCGTCATCTTTTTCTTTTTCATTGTTTTGACAATTATTGTAAATAAGGCCCCCCCCCCAATTTTTCATTTGTAAAGATATAAGCATCTACAATATATAATACAATTATGTTGTAAATTATATATACATAAATTAAATATAATTTATTATAAATATATTTATAAAAACAAGCATTTTAACGTAGTAAAGCTGTAGTAAATCACGTAAGACAGGATGGAGGATGGAGGTAAGACATGTGACCGAGGTAAACATCATGACATGCATCAAGAGTGAGTCATAGACAGATGTGGTGGAGAGAATCTGGAAATGTCCCCATATATATTTATTAATTTTTTTATCATTTACAGCTGCTATTTACTGCTTTTTCGTGCAACCTGATGCTTGCATGTCACGACAGAACAGATCCAGTGCGACTGTCCAGAAGTTACAAACCGTTTACACAAAAGATGTTAAAGAATTAATCTTGAGAAGCCCAACTAGTTAAAAACAGCATTTTTTTTTTACACTGAATTTCATTATCTATTATTATCGAGTTTAGCATTAAGTTGTTGCAGCTCTAGTGTAAAGCTTTCTGGCACTACAGAGGGGGTGACGCAGCCTGATTGGCTAAAAAAAAAAAGTCAGAATTGCAAAAAAAAAAAATTATAAATAAAATAAAAACTTGGAATTGGGAGAAATAAAGTCAGAATTAGGCAAACTTTTTTATGTGGTGGAAACGTGCTTCCATATGAATCTTCTCCTAGCTGCTTTCTGCAGGGTCTTCCTGTCCAGAGGGTTTCAGAGTTTAGAGGGTGGTGTGTCAGGAATAATCGTCAGCAAGGAAACACAATGCTCAGTGTGCAAACGAAGCATTGAGGCAAATAATCTGCCAAAATATATATGTAGATATATTTTTTTTGTATTTGAATTACTTGAGGAATCGTTTCAGCTCTATTGTATTTATAACTTAGAGTATTACTATTGAGTTTGTTTTTTGCATTCAACTTTATGGGATGTATTAGATGGATGAATTGTGTTGTTTGCTATAGTTACAGTGTCAGATCTGCTGCCATCCTATTTCAATTCACTTTAATTTATTTAGTGCTTTTAACAATGAACCTCCAGGTTCCAATATTTTGCCCATTTTAGGCAAACGGTTGTATTTGTGAACAGGCAAAGAGTCTGTCAGATTTGAGGTCTGTGGTTTGAATGGACCATTCTAACTTTTTCAGTTTTAACTCTTGTTTATTTTGCAGCCAGTCATAACCAATTTCCCATCACACTTACTACTGATAAACATCACCCACAACATTTTGATAATGCCACAATGTTGTTCACAGGATGATCAGCATTGTTGGATTTTCACCAAAGTTTTTGTATTTGGTGGAGTCTCCAGAATGTTTTTTGGTAAACTGGCATGTAGGGCAGCAAACACTGTTCTCCTCACTAACTTCTCACAAACTATTTCTCCATTCAATTCGCATCTGATTTCCATCAAATCTGATTAATATGTTAATTTATGGGCCGGACCTGTCTGTTGTGATTAGTCAGGATGGGCTTTGTTTGCTCTTAATCTAAAATCACATATTCAAAAATCATGTTAAACATTAAGATTATTATAATTATTTTTTAACCAAAGTTTTCAGGATATATTTAAAATATCTTCAAACAGTTTATCATATTGACATTTGTTCCTTAAAGTATATGGATCTGCAAATTTAGTCCCTGGATTAGTCTATTTTGAAAACTAGTTTGCATGGCCATGTATTTTACATCCGGTACTTTATGTTGATGACCTCAGCACCATCATGATTTCTTCAATGTTTGAATTGACTGATAGTTGCTCTAAAATGCCCAAATGCATTTAAAAGCTATGCTGCTTTTACAAGTGTTTTTTCACAAGGCAACATGCTATTATATTAACAAACTACACAGGACTTTTAGATTCTTTGAGGCTTTATGTCTGGTTCATGCGAGCACTTGACTTCCTGGGAGGTTGCTGTGAAAATGAACCCCCTTCTTATTTCCTCTATTTTTGCATATTTCACATGAACTAGTTTCAGATCCTCATATAACATTTAAGACAATGAAAACAAGTGAAACATAAAACCGACTGTTAAATGGTTATTTCATTTATGAAAAAAAAAATCCTCTAAATTTGAAGCAGCAGCAGCAACTAAATCCAAATGCTTCTGGTAACTATAGATCAGTCTTTCATATCACTGTGGAGGACTTGTGAGATTTCTGCAACTGCATTTTGCTGGGGTTCAGATTTGTGAATAGGCTGCTCTGAAAAGTTTAAGATGAGCCATTCAGAGGTGTTTTAGGTAATGTTCTATGATGAGGTTGGGTGTCATTAGACCAGTATGTATTTAAGCTTATTCTTAATAATGCAATCTGGGGACATCTGGAGTACTGAATACTGATGAATACTATCTGGAGGAGTTTTTCCTTGCCACAGTCACCACTGGTTTGCTCATCAGGGACAAACTTACATTAAGTAATGAATATGTTCTTTGTATCACCACATTATCTTTGTATCAATTATCAATTGATGTATTGCTACCAATAACTTCACGCATAATGCTTTTGAGAGGTACATATGATTTGATGTTTTCAATCTAATTTCAAAAGATTGAGTCGGGAGTTTTTCACTGTGCATCTATACTCTGAATACCATAATTAATTATCCATTGCCTCTCAAAAATTTAAGATATTTTAACCAAAATTAGCTTCTTTTTTTTGGTTAAGTTTCTCAAGGTTGTACTAAACCTCAGCAATGCTTTTTGTGCAAACTTTGTACAAGACTTTGGTCTTGTCTAAAGTCAGAATCCTGTAAAGTGTAAATCTGGACTGATTTTAATGGATTGATTAGAATGAAGATATAAAATGATTGCATTCTCTTCTTTTTATTCATCACTACAGATGGGTTATGGACAGCAAGGCCCAGGAGCTTATGGACCGAACCAAGGAGGAGGCTACTATGGCCAGCAGAACCCTCTTACTCCCCATGGAGGACTTCAGCAGGGTTCGTACCCTCAGCAGCATTCCACTGGCCCAGGCTCCCAGCATCCATACTCCCAACCTTCATCGGGTCCTCCTCTGTCACAGGGTGGGCCTCCTTACTCTCAGCAACCCCAGGGCCAGTCTTCATACCTGCAGTCTCCACATTCCCAGGCTGGCCAGACACCATACCCCCAATCCCAGGCTCTTTCTCAGTCACAGGGAACACCTCAGTCAGCTCAGGTGCCTCAGCAGCAGTCCGGGTTCTCCCAAACACCGCCTGGTTCTGGACAGCAGCCTCCACCTCCTTCTTCTCAACAACAACAGAGCGCAACTCCACAGCAGCAGCCTAACGTAGGACCTCCTCAGCAATCCCAGCAGCCCATGGGTCATGGTCCTCCTCCTGCACAGGGTCACCAGCCCTCACCTTATTCCCAAACGCCACCAACACCGCCTCAGCCACAGCAGACACCATTCCAGCGCTTCCCAACTCCACAGCAGGTAATGAGTTCTTTACTGTCTTCTATTCACAGGGGAACGGCTCAATAAATGTATCATATATGTTGGCACACATACAACCCTGCTGTACTTGTGCAATTATTTAGTAAGATTATTGTAGTTTCTCTCTAATTTCTTGGTGTATTTAATATCTGTATAACTGCAGCTATCGATTATTTTAGTTATCGAGTATTCTAACGATTATTCCTTCAATTAATCGAGTAATCGGTGAGGAACAACTTTTTCTTGATTTAAATAGAAATACTGAATATACAAGCGAAAGTAAGACTGGTCTTTTAAAATGAACAAGTAGTTTTTCCTTTTTAGAAAAATGTTTATTTTTATTTCTAATTTCTAAGATTCGAGAGATCTGAAATGTTGCCCCTATTGTACCTCAGTGAATTCATCTACACATTGTCACTTCAATACAATAACGTGTTTTAGAAATTTGTATGAAATTTGTTAGTGAAAACAGTTTAAAATGTTATTCCTAAGATCCTTGTACATTCGGTGCGGCTGCGGATTCCCGCGAATTTTAAGATAATCCGCAACTTGCTGATATTTGGGTTCCAAATGCGAACCCACGAGTTTTCTGAGCGGTGAATTATCGGGGAGTTGACTGTACAAAAATATTATTCAATAAAAAAAATCATAACTTCAAACATTAAAATGTATTACTTTTTAAAGGGTAAATTCACTGTACAGTGTTTTCTGTGTTCTAGTTTGAAATGATCCCAAACTTTGGAAACTTTGTACTTTTTCTTTGGCCTGAATCTTCTCCTTACTGTTTTCTCCCCATTCCTCCATTTTTCATTCTGCAGTGTTTTCTCTGTTGTATGGAAGCCTGTTTTTGCCATGTAAAACATTGCCCAAATTCCCCAACCTTATTTCTCGTAATTGCAACAATTTCTCATAAACATCCAACATTTTCTGGTACATCCACCAGAAACCATGTTGTTGGTGTCCTGAAGTTTAAATGAACGAGGCTTCTCTGCTTCATCTGTCTTGTTCCATCTTCTACAGAGCCGATTGTTAGACAGAGTTTGCTCCAGGGATCGGAGTCTTAGTTTAATACCCTACGATTCTATTCATTGGAGCCTATTTCATTTTCAATGTGTAAAGCTTTCATGTTTAACGGTTGGTGCATCAGAAATAGTGGTCCGTGGGGAAACACGATGCTCCATGCGTTATTAAATGGACTAAACGATTTGATTGAACATGAAATAAGCTACAAATCAATAGAATTGCAATGTGTAAAGCTTTCTGCCACTGCAGAGGGCGTGGCTATGCCCGATTGGCTAAAAAAGTCTCATTGTATTTACCTATCCAGAGTTTGGCCAGTGGTGCGTCTGTAATAAAGGCCTGAAAACATGATGTGTAGTTAAAAGGACTAAATGAAGCATTTTTGTATTCAAATTACTCTAGGAATCATTTCAGCCCTAGTATAATTAAATTTTGCTTTGAAATTTAATGATAAATAGACCAATTTAATTGAACTTAATGCCTGTAACAATGGACATTTTCACAAGGAAGCTGTACTGAAATATACCATTCTACCATTTTTACTTACACATTTACTACTGCTACATTTAAATGTATTTATATTATAAATCATTTTCTTATTCTGTTAGTAGCAGAGTAGTGGTAGTGTAAAGTTTAGAAGTAAAAAAACAAAAAACAAAAAGTTTTTATCTACTTTCTCTTTTTCCTCTTACATGGAAGGAGCTATCCCAAGACTCGTTCAGTTCTCACACTTCTGGTCCTACCTCAAACCAGCCCATTGTCTCCAGTAAGAGCGGTACAGAGGATAGCATGCAGGGACGTCCCTCAAGTCTGCCGGTGAGTGCTGGGGTTTTAGTATCCAGTTTGATAATGTTCTCACGTCACTTTCTATAACTTTCAGATGACTTTATTTTTCTGAAAGCAACAAAAAGCTCATTGTAAATAGCATTAATTTCAAGGTGGAATATGCCCTATGCAAATGAGGGCTAAAGCTTCTTGCATTACTATACACACGGGTAGGTTAGGAATGTAAAAGCTTTTTTAGATGTTTCAGTTTTTGATTAGATTATTGAAAAATATGTTTTAGAAATCAAAATATCGTCTACTTTTTATAACCTTAGTTGAGTTTTAATGTTGTCTATTGATATTCTCATTATCTTGATGTCTCAATGTTTGTAGGATTTATATGGAATCGTCGTTGTAACCAGACAAAATTATTCGATTTTGGACTTGAGCCAGACAGGGTCACGGTTGCAGTTAAATGTTAAAATATTTCTACAAAAGCTTCCTTTCTTTTTATCATAACATTTTCTGGTGTGTGTTTTTTTTAGGACTTTTCACATCTTTAACATTTGTTTCCTTGTTTTCTTTTTTCCTTTATTAGCAAATATATTTTTCGATTATTCTTCATATAGTGCCTTTATATTCTTTGTCTTTTTCACTTTTGTTTTTATTGATTTAATTTTAAAGTTAGTATTTATATTTATTTTTATTATATTTATTTTATTTTGCATTACCCATCCTTTCTGCAATACAAATTGTATATGCTGCTGAAAGTGAAGCTTTTTCCCTTTTATATTGGAATTTGACGGAGTTTTCTGGGATTGGATGAACGGTGGATGAAATGATTTGCATTCTCGCCTCCTGATTGTTTAGAGGTGTGTGTGTGTGTGTGTGTGTGTTTGCGATTTTGTTTTGGTTGGCAAATTACAGATAACTGTCAGATGTGATCTCACCTGGAGTAAAAGCTGACAGGAGAGGAAAAGTCTAATCATGAAAGAGGCTCAGTGTATCATCTGTGCCAGTGTTGGATGCACCCAGGATCTGATTCCATCTCCTATTTATATATATTTATATATTTTAGAAAATCCCCTAGAAAGTCTTGTTGGCTGCAGGCCTTTTCCTTCCCCTGACAATTCACCAGTGAAATCCTCTGTGCTGTTTTATTATTCAACTTATACACATTATGCTTTTCAGTCTGAATTGCGTGTTTGTATTTTAGTGTATTTGAACTCAAAAGAATCATATAAAGTTGTGTTCAACACGTCGTAAGCTAGTTAGGTGGCACTTATTTGTTAGTAAAAACATTAAAAGCATGAGAGAGATCTTTCTCTCCTAAAGGTGAAATGACTGTGCTGATCAGACTGCTGCCTTTAACAGATGAGTAGAGGAAATAAATGGTTGTCAGCTCAGAGCCAGTTGAAGCCCAAACAGCAAACATGAGCACTTTTTACCAGAGGGTGAAGTCACACTGTTTTAAACTTTTCCCTTTTAATGATCAGCCTCTTTACCTGAAAGTAAAAACAAGCTAAAACTCTCAACGTCTTCTTCACATATAAGACACACAAAATTATATCTTGTGAGCATTTCAAGAACGTGAAACTGGAAACTACTGACAGACTGAGAGCAGAAAAACACTGGTGCATTGAAACAGGATGGACTGGTTCAGCTGGTTCTCTCTCTCTCTTTCTCTCTCTCTCTCTCTCTCTCTCTCTCTCTCTCTCTTTAAACAATAACAGTTAGTGTGTAAATGTTTACACTGTTTCAACAATTGTTTTAATACTCTACTTTTATAAGAAACAAAAAAATAAAAAAGGTGATTTGTGGAGTTCAAGCAACCCTGGAGTGATCTGTGAAATTCCTGAAATGAGAGTTTATTTATAAATTGTATAAATATCACATCATTCATTTTTATTTTATTTTTTTAAGTTTGCATTTTAATTAAAAAAAAAATCGTCTCGGTCCCCCTTTCGCTGCCACAACAGTCCTGATGCATCGAGCATTAAAATGTAAACGTGTATATTTATTATTTAAAAAAGTGCTATTATTGTATTTATATTTTTAATGTTATAAATTATTTTTGATTCTATCAAATATAACAAGATTTAAACATAAATATAAAATTGCACCCAAAAATGTCCTGTTTGTGACTTTTAAAAACTTTAAAACATTAATAGGCAGCATTTTTATTAATGGTTTTTATCCAAACTATCAGAGGGAAACGTACACTGGAGGTGTGTAGCCACAGGTATCTCACTGTACATATGAGATCCGCAGATAAACATGCAGTGAGCAGGTACAACATCACGGCCACCTGGGGAATATCGTCTCGGTCCCCCTTTCGCTGCCACAACAGTCCTGATGCATCGAGCATTAAAATGTAAACGTGTATATTATTTAAAAAAGTGCTATTATTGTATTTATATTTTTAATGTTATAAATTATTTTTGATTCTATCAAATATAACAAGATTTAAACGTAAATATAAAATTGCACCCAAAAATGTCCTGTTTGTGACTTTTAAAAACTTTAAAACATCTCAAAAAAGCGTACCGTGACATCATCGTAATTATATTATTATATTATTGCCCAACTCTTAACACCAAAGTCACAGATCTTTGTTTTAAGTGTAAAAACTTCAATAGCGCCCCATATTGGTCAGGTAACTTAGTAAAGAGAGAACCAGGTTTTATTTTTTGTGATCATAGCTGGTGTCTAATGCATGCTGAAATCTGATTGGCTAATGAAATTACTATTTCATTTAGATCAACAAAAATCTACTTACTGTTTAGTTTGTTAAATTATTAATACACTTGATCTTAAAGATGGGAACAGCAGACACTCCATTTACCTCTCATAATAAACAGATTATGCAAAAAAAGTCTACAGTATAATTATTATTATTTTTTGGACATTTATTAAAGGAATCTCGATTGTTTATATTTAGAGAAAAGAAAAAAGACAATGTTTATCTGTTGCGTATTACAAAAATAATAATAATATTAGAAATGCTTGCTCATTTAAGGTTTGATGCCGCCACCCTGTGGTAAATTACGACATTGCACTTTGATGAGTTTTTATTATATATTTTTCCCCCCCTAAAAAATCTTGCTGCCACCTGGTGGTGTAATATAAAATTACTATAAGATGTTTATAATGTAGATCATCCAAATAATTTATTTTCTTTGTTATTGCTTATGTGGTCCAGTAAATCAATTTTCTTCTGGTTTCTTTTTATCATGCGTTTGTTTTTGTGTGTATTTTCACACACACCCGTACACATACAGTAGCTTTGCTCTATGCTCCTCTTGTTTTGAAGCCTGTATTCAGAGTCTGGGGCCTGTTTCCTGTTTCTATTCTCGGCCTGAGCTTCCTGTCCATGTTTCTATGTTCAGTGGCTTATTTCTCTCTCTCTCTCTCTATCCCATTCTCTCTCTCTTTGTCTCCCTCTGTTTCTTTATTCTCTTGCTTTCTTTTTCTTGCCTTTATTTCCTCTGTTCTTTTTGCCCCATGCTCATTCACCCTTTCCCTTTTTTCTACCCATTCTTGTATTTTTTTTGCTTGCTCACTCTCACTTCCTCTCTCATTTCCATTTTCTTTCACACTCTCTTGTGCTCTTTAGCAGAAAAGCTTATGTATTTTTGATACTTCCACTGTATGTTCTGTTTGTCTATTTTAGTTTTACTCAACCCCACTCCGTCTTCTGTTCATCTCAGTGTTGTTTGTCAGGTGATTATTTTAACAATGGACTTTTGTCTTTAAGAGAGAAAGTTTTTCTAAAGTTCTGTAAAATATTGTAAAACTTTAGTGCCTATACATTTGTGCCTTTTAATTGTTTATCCCTAATGAGAGCAGCGGCGACTTTTCCAAGGAAATAAAACACTGCGATGGCACGAGGAAGTAAACTTAAAAAGATTCAGACACAAAAGGGATCCTGTTCTCATGTGGGTGGTCCTGAACGTCCATTCTTTATTCCAGATTCCCATCATTGATGAGGTGTGCAGTGATAAACGCAAAACTGTTCTTTCCCTTTATTTCTATACAAAAGTTACTTTTATGGTAAACTGTCATTAACATTCAGGGTAAATATGCAGGACAAATCTTTAGTACGTTCGTTAAATAAATAACAGATTTATAAATGAAGAAAATGAACATGGAGCGTGAGAGATGATGTGAGAGATGATGTGAGAGATGTGAACGTTTCATTCTCATTGTGTATTTTTGATTTTTTTATTTTTTATTTTTTTAAACTGGGTCATGTGACTGAGTTTAATTCATTCCATCTCTTCAGGGAACTGGGGTGCATGGAAATAATGGTGGACAAATGAGCATTTTAAAAAGTTTTTGTCTAAAAGATCACTTCTCTGATCATTCGTACATCCTGAAAATACTTTTACATTTGCTTCCAAGTAGCAAGTTATTTTTTTGGAGAAGTCCGAGTTAGTTGTCGATGTGTTCAAGTCAGACACTATAAAGTTTTAAACTAAAATGTTGCTTTTAAATATCTCTATTTTCTCTTTCTGTTTACACACAACGGCAAAACAAAAAGGCGTTCGTCTGGAAGAATGTTTTCTTAAGAAAACTCAGTCGTCTGGGAAAGTGTTATCAGCCAACATGAAGCAGAGTGGATTTAAAGAGTGTACCTCACACCCAGCTGTGGATTATCCTGCGTATACCGCGGTCACTTACTTGCAGCGTGAATGCTGTACACAGTGAATAGTAATAACAGTTCATTTTTCTATGCATTTTATATGCAGGTTTTTAGATCTAAAAATTCTGCTGCTGTAAATCTGGGGTGGTTAGTGAGATTGGTCATACCCACGTGCTTTGACGGGGGGTTTAATGAGTGATGATCAGTCGGTATCAGTGAATGGAATGTGCAGGGACCGAGAGTTTGCCAGCTTCATTTTGTACAGTCAGCAGTTTGACCTTCTGCAACCGCTGCTGAAATGAAAGACTGCAGCACAGCGTGATGAGGTGGAGTAGGACTGGGCTGGAGAGGAGTGCGTGTACGTATAGGGGTGTCGAACATATAACCTGTGTGTTTGTCCTGGTCCTGATCTGTCTAACTGAATGTATTGCTTTAATCCAATATTTATTAAAATAATTAGATAAAGAGCTAGAATTTTGAGCCACTAGGGGGCAAGATGGAGCAATAAAGGGTAGGAACTGATGATATTTAATACTTAATCAAGGTGAGTTCACACTAGTGAGCAACCAGGTGTCGGGTGACCATCCATTTCTGATCTAACTGTGTGAGCAACGGACCTTATGCAAATGCTTTATGATGCATATAGGCAACAAATTAAGACCACTGTTTGAATGATTCCTCAGGACAGTTAAGTCATATTCTCGTATGAAATTTACAAATGCATGCGGGGTTATTTCTGTGGGTTAATTTGAAAACGTCTTTTCATTTTGGTGTTGTGTTGTGAACTGAAAGAGAAAAACAAATATATTTCAACGCAGTGGTGTAATTTTGGTCATTTGTTCAGAGCTTTATCGTCTTAGTTTTAACTGCACCAATGACTCCAACCCTCCAACTCAATTCAGAAAGATAGAAAGTAGATAAATGTCTGCAAGAAATGACATTGGATGAAGATTATTGTATGCATGAGTATATAGTAGAGGGATGTAAAAGTGTTTTTAGCCTTTTGAATGTTTGGACAAAGATTTTTGGAAAACGATGTAGAAACAGTATTTAAAACCAAGATTGCTGTTTTCATTAATGCAGGTTTATTGTAGACTTCTTGAGTGGGGCTTGCAGGCCCCCTGCTAGTCATTGGTTACTATCTTGGAGGTTAAACACCTACATATCTGTTAAGACATTTGTCAGATAATATTTGGAATATACAGGAACAAGTGTGTGTCTCATTTGTTGTTGAGTGGTTATATTTCCTTTACAGTGGTTATATTTTCCTTTAACTATTCTGATTTAGTGCCTGCTTCCGGTCTCTCTTTCTGGGGTTTATCTATCAATCAGGTCAGGGTTTCTCAAAAATAGCAGTGGAGACTATTTCCAGTGCAGAGCCACAGACCTCCATGATGCAGCCAGTTTGAAGGATGTGTATGGGATTTCTATAGAAATACTTGGCAACTCGCCAGAATGTGTACTCATTTCTATGTGTTTACAAACACGAGGACAGTTTAGTGTGTTCATGTTCCCATGCCTTCAGATTTAAACAGCTCTCCTGACTTTTCTTATTTGTGGGTGTATTTTTACACACACACACACACACACACACACACACACACACGTTCAATCTGTTTAATTCCCTTCAAAACCATTTCAGCTCATCTTAATTTCGATTTTTACTATTCTTTTCTCCCTTGCTGTGTTTCAGGATCTTGGGTCTATTGATGACCTGCCCACTGGTACGGATGGTGCGCTGAGTCCAGGTGTCAGCACATCTGGTGTTTCGAGTAGTCAGGGCGAGCAAAGCAACCCAGCTCAGTCTCCTTTTTCCCCACACACCTCACCTCACATGCCGGGCATCCGTGGGCCTTCACCATCGCCTGTGGGCTCACCCGCCAGTGCCACGCCTCGGTCTGGACCCCTTTCACCTGCTGGTGGGCACCGACTACTCTCAAATTCTAGATTGAAATTAATGAATGTGTATATATACATATAAAAATGAGGCAGAATGCAACGTTATTTTCTGTAAGACTTTTGCATACTTAAAAAAAACAAAACAAAAAAAAAACACCCCTCTGTTGACCATAATAAAATATTGTGCTAGATTTTTTTTTTTTTTTGTTTTCATTTGCTGGTCTACATATATTATTGTCATTAACCAATAATAGAAATGTGCAAATCTTTCACAGTTACACATTTCTAGCTCTTCCATTCAAACATAAAACTTTTGTCTGCTGTCCACCCATAGGGTTAAAAGACTATACTCACGTCACTCAATTTAGCTAGAATATACTAATTAAGCTCTAGAAGGTGTGTTAGTCAGTGTCATAATCTTAAATGATTGACTTGTAAACACTTGTAAAAAAAGTTAACTTAATAAGGAACACAGGATCTACAGGTTTTGTGAAGGACCGTGATTAGTGCAGATTTGTCCATGCAAGCTTTAAGGGGTTAAAAAGTATTTAAGACGAGTACACATTTCTTAAATCCGTATCGAGTATGAATTGTGTTTATATTGGGTTTGATTATTAGTGTAAAAGAGTCTGTTGTAGCAGTGAACACTGTTTTGTTGAATGGAATATGAGTCCTTGATGTTGAGAATAAGTAATAGATTATGGATTATTTCAGTAGTAGTATTATTTTCAAAAGTCATTTTGGCCTTTCTCAGGAAGCCAGATGCCTCCCAGACCTTCCAGTGTTCAGTCTGATGGAATCTTGCATTCTTCCATAAACCAGTCTGCTGTGGGCCAGGAGAGAGGTGAGTCATTGAAATCCCTTTATTTTGATATTCCTGATTTATTATCTAGATTGATGTATCAGTTGTACATAGAAATTGCGTATGCTTTCTTAGTTTCTGCTGCAATTTGACTGCGACAATGTTGATATATACCAATCTGTTCCTGTATGTGAGCTCGAAGCAAACCAGGCATGATGTGGTTTGTGTTATGCATTGTGGAAAAAAGTGATTTTCCTTTGTTGGATTTTCTGAAGCAGTCACACCTAACGCAAGAGTAACGAGTTTGTAATGATGATTTCTTTTTAGCATGATCATTTGAAATTACCTGCTACAATGTCGATGATGTTAAAGTCTGCTGTTTCTAGCTAAAATAATTATTTACAATTTCATGTTATGTATTTATGATCAATGTTCCATTGGTTGAATTAGAAAAACACAACATTTTTGAACAATTTAATTTATTTAAATTGTTTGCTTTTTTGTAGTCTACATGCGCAACACACAGATGCCTGCTTACGGCTCTCCTCAGCCTGCATCTGCCTTATCGCCACGCCCACAATCCGGTGGCCAGGTGCATGCTGGGATGGGTCATTATCCTCAAAACAACTCTATGGGCAGCTATGGGCCACACGGCGGGCAGTATGTTTCTCAAGGTAATGTAGGAACTTTACATTCTGTATCATTTACTGTTGGGTTTGAAAATTCTGGGAATCCAGAAATGCGTGCTTGACCGTGGGGATGATATTCTTCTGGTCATAAGCCTGACCTTTTGCACGCCAGACATCTCGCTGTCCAAAAAGTTCCAGTTTGGTTTCATCAGTCCATAGAACTGTCTCCCAGAACTTTTTCCAAATTCTTCCTGGCATATTCTAGTCGACTCCTGATGTTCCTTCAAGAGTGGTCAAGAGTGGAGTGTGTCTTGGGGTCCGGCCATGAAGTCCTTGATTATTCATTGCACGTCTTATAGTTGCCACAGAAGCACTTGTACCAGCCTTCATCATGTCATCTTGTAGCTCTCTTGCAGTCACACAGGGGTTTTTCTTAGCTGTCCTGACTAAGTTGCTAAGGGCCCTTGATGAAATTGTGAGCTTTCTTCCACAGCCAGGCAGGTTTGCAGCTGTTCTATAGGTTTTAAACTTCCTTATAATTCTCCCAATGGTGTCTCTTGGAATGTTGTATCTTTTGGAAATTTTCTTATACACAATGCCCTTCAAATGTGATGAAATAATCTCCTCTCTTAGCTTTTGTAGAAGCTCTTTTGTCTTTTCCATGATTGCAACTCACCTTGAACGGCTTAATGGTCGGGGTTTATATATGCATCACAGCTGAAGCAAATGAAGGATCGTTTTAGAGTTCCCAAAGGCTTAATGATGTTTCAGCTCTTCAGTGACATGGCGATCTTAACAAAATATACTGTTACACACAAATACTATGATTTTATGTATCACTAAACTCATTAAGAGGCCATCCAAAGCAGAATCCTGCACTTTAAAAAGATTTGTATTTATAAATCCTTAAAACTCTTTAGGGGGTTGAATATTTCTGATTGCAAGTGTATATTGCATTGCAAACTGGGATGAGTTTCAACAATTATACTTTTTCTTTTTTTTTTTTCTTTTAATTTGAAGTCTTACATGTGTTACCTTCTCAAGCAGAGTCTCTGATGGCTTCTAAAAATATTACCAGTTTTGTGTAGTTTTCAGATTTTATTAAACCTTATAAAATACACTTTACTTGGTAGATTGTTGGTTCTTATTCTACCTATACAGAAGAACAAATATTGACAAAAAAAATTTTCACTCAGAACTTTGGAAAACGTTTTATACAATTTGATCAGTGAGGATTTTGTAGAGTTTATTTTGGACTTTAGGGCTTCCAGTCATGTTTTAGGAACATTTTCAAGGTATTCAAAGCTAACAGGAAGCTCCTGAGCTCTGTTTTGGAGAGCATTCACCAAAATGCTGATGTGAATTAGAGTTCAGGTTTTGTATTTTTTTTTTTATAATTTGTTTTATTTACACTATGGCAGCGGTCCCCAACCTTTTTTGTGCCACAGACTGTATTTTCACGGACCGGCCTTTAAGGTGTGGTGGAATAATACAACAAAATAAAATTATACGACCATGAAAACTGGTATTTTCTAAATATAATAAACGAGAATCCCCTGTGTTGGTTTTTGTTCATTTTGCTTGATTGGGGGTTTGAATTTAGCGGTAATGTATTATGTGTTAGCGGCCGGAGCAGCTCCTTTAAGAAGGTAGAGGATGGAGGTAAGACATGTAACCGAGGGAAGCACCTGGACATGAATCAAGAGTGAGTCATAGACAGATGTGGCGGAGAGAATCCAGGAATTTTCCAAAATAAAACATCGTTCAGAATCAGATAATAAATTAAATGGAAATAAAGTAAGCCATGTATTCTTTCTGTGCGGCCTGGTACCAATTGACTCACGGACCGGTGCCGGTCCTCGGCCCGGGGGTTGGGGACCACTGTACTATTGGATTTTTAAATAATTTATACCTGCAATGTGCAGTTTTTAAATGTCCCTGTAGTGTACATGTGTTGTACACTACACTTTTCACACATGTGCGCTCTTTCCCGCAGGTTATCCGAGACAGCCAGGCTATGGTGGTATTCCTGGTCCTAACTACGCTGGAGGTCCGAGTATGGGCAACCCTATAAATCCCATGTCAGGACAGGGAGGAGGGGGTGCGTATAGCGGTATGCCTCCAGGGCGCATGGGTCCAGGGCAGATGGGTTCGAGGCCATACGGTCCTGGCATGAGTCCCAACATGGGTGCCATTCCACCTCAGGTGGCTTCAGGCATGTGCCCTCCACCAGGCATGAACAGAAAAGCTCAAGATCCACCCTCAGCAGGCATGCACCATGGTCCATTGAACTCTATACACAGGTAGGAGCTTACACAGCTGGTGCATTTAATCTGAAAATGAAACAGCAAGGAGTTTACTCTGCTAGGTATTGCCTCGCGACTTGTCAAGTGGCAATATCTGGCCGAGTATTGGGGGGTCAATAGTCAACTAATCCTAACCGACTGATTCAGATTCAAAGGCTAATTTCCTTAAAGTTTTATGGCTCATTCTATATTAAATGGTCTTGGCACTTGTGATGACAGATGTGATGATGCAGAATAAATGATGCACCTTTTCACACTACTTGTTTGTTTTTTTATTTATTAATTTTTTTTTTGTAAAGGTGTGTGAGGAAATGCTAACTTGCTTATTTCAATAACTGCTCAATAAGTTGGCCTCGCTGTGGCCTTGCTGCTGCTGCTGGCAGGATACTAGGTCATGAGCAGCAAGCATAAAAACAGTAGCTTATAAATATTACACGTAGACAGGCTTTGTTTTGTTTTTAGCTGAGTAGCTTGCTTTTTTGCAGGCCTCCTGGTTATCCCGGAATGAACCAGGGAATGATGGGAGCTGGATCTCCATATGTACCACCTGTGAACAGTATACATGGGATGATGAACCAGGCAGGGCCATACCCCATGGGAGGCAACATGGCTAACAACTCAGCAGGTGAGCGCCAAAGCTATTTTCTTCAGCTTTACAGAAAACTTTTATAACATTTTTAACCTGTTGTTTTTTTTTACACTGAAATAGAGCTTTAGTTATATGTAAATACGTGTTTGTGCCAGAACAATGTATCCAATCTACTACTTCTTTCTAGTTGTTATTTCTGGCATAAATATAATTCTTTAGATCAAGATTTCAGTAGTGTCTTTCTTGGTATGGAAATTAATTGAATGTTAGTAGAGCCTTTAGCATTGCTCAGTTTCATAGATATTGATCTCAAAGATATTTTTCTCTTTTTTCTGTAGTAAATATATGCTTTTTCCCCCCAATGAATATATGAAGAAATGCTTTTTGGAGAAAAAAGAGCATTTTATTTATGTTTTTTCAAAGGTTTTTTTATTAAGCCGAAACAAAAGTGTAAAATATTGTGTTGGAATTAAATTTAGTCGATTATGATTGGTTGACTTGTTACTAAAGAAGTGGACTATTTGTATGTTAACGCATATAGATCACACCTGCTTCGTTCTGTTTTCCAGGTATAGCTCCTAGTCCAGAGTTTGGCATGGATAAAATCAACCAAAACCAGAAGATGAATAATAAAGTTGATGGGACTCCCAAAACAGAATCAAAAAAGGTTAGGATCTGTGTCAATGAGTAACTTTGTGCTACACGCACTCAAATTAAAAAATTACCATCCCACGTTTTGCTTGTTGAAATGTCAATTAAGTTTTTCTTGTTTGGTTCTCTTTGTTTTTACACATGTAGAAGTCAAATTCGTCCACCACTACAAATGAGAAAATAACCCGGCTCTATGAGTTGGGTACTGAGCCAGACAGGAAGATGTGGGTGGACCGTTACCTGGCGTTTGCTGAGGAGAAAGCCATGGGCTTGACCAACCTGCCGGCGGTCGGCCGAAAGCCTCTCGACCTCTTCCGCCTCTACGTATCTGTTAAAGAGATTGGTGGCCTTACACAGGTACATAAAGGTCACTTACACAAGTGACCTTGAGAGGAGACAAACTTAAATACAAAACCAATGTTATGCTAATGTTAATAAATGCTATACAAATAAATTCAAATTGAATTGAACCAGTCTATTTTAGGTTGATCTCGGAAAGTGTGGTTCAAAATCATTGCTTGTAAATAATTTTGTATTAAAAAGTAAAATGATTCTGAATTTGATTGAAAGCCTGTGTAGAAATGGTGACATGGTCTTGATCACAGCAGAGATGTTGTCTTTGTTTTTCATGGGTTGCAATGTGAATTTGATCATTTTAATGTTCTGTACTCAACAGAAACATAAATTCGTAACTAATCCACATGGATTGTGCTCGGATTGCATGTAATTATACTCTCATCTCGCTTTTTCTGTTTTCTAGGTGAATAAAAATAAAAAGTGGAGGGAGTTGGCGACAAACCTAAATGTTGGAACCTCTAGTAGTGCAGCTAGTTCACTAAAGAAGCAGTACATTCAGTGTCTGTATGCCTTCGAATGCAAGATCGAGCGCGGGGAGGACCCACCTCCAGAAATTTTTAACAATGACACAAAAAAGAATCAGGCGAAGGTACAGCCTCCCTCTCCAGGTCAGTGCTTGTTCTCACCTTAGATCTTAGTCAGTAGTGGTAGTTTGTTTATTGTATTAAAAAAAAAAAAATGGTGCTAAAGGTTTAATAGTTCATATATAAAACATCTGACATATGTATATCTAATATAGTGAGATATAATCTAATGCATATCGTGGTGATGATGATGATGATGATATTGAAATACAATTATTTTTCTATTTTAAATAAAGGGAGATAAATAAATGGCCTTTACTTATAAACTGGTCTTTCTGTATCTTTCACTAGCGGGATCTGGATCTTTACAGGGCCCTCAAACTCCACAGTCAACAAGCAGCTCCATGACTGAAGGAAATGATCTTAAACCCCCTACACCTGCATCAACACCCCACAGCCAGATGCCCCCTATGCCTGGTGTGCGGTATGTTCGTGTGTGTGTGTGTGTGTGTGTGTGTGTGTGTGTGTGTGCGTGCGCATATATATAAATACAGCTTTTTTGGTCTAATCTCCAAACAGGAGCAGTGTAAGTGTTCAAGATCCATTTGCTGATAATGGAGATCCTGCCTTTGCTAGAAGGAGCTCAGTGACGCCCAATTCCAGCTTTCAGCCTGGAATGGGGGGCCCACCTGACATAATAAGTCGTTTAGGACAATATGAACCTAATAAGGATCCTTTTGGTGGCATGAGGAAAGGTAAGAATTGTGTGTATCTTACTACTGTACATCAAAGAATGGAAGAGCATTAAAGTCAGAGAATCTTACTTTGCTATTACTCTGTTTACGTTTTAGCTGGGGAGCAGTTCATGAATCCGGGACAAGGACACAGCAGTGGATTGAATGAACAGTTTAACAGAGGTCCTCCAGGACCTATTGGTAACATGCAGTTAGGTCACAGACAACAGTACGGACCATATGGACCAGGATATGACCGAAGGTATAAAAGTATAGAGTAGAAGTAAAATGTTCATATATGTATCTTTACAGATAAGAGCCAGACAATAGTCTAGATGGCAGGATTTGTCCTAGAGCTCCATGCCCTCTGGACCCATGTCTGGCTTTTGTCTTTAAGGATATAATAAAGTGAAGTGTTTTTTATTAATACTTTGCATTATGATGATGTTTTGGAGCTTTGTACAAGCTAGTTCAAAATTGGTACATCATTGTGAGTTTCTGAAGCTGTGTAATAATGCGTGTGTACAACAAACAAAGCAACAAAGATGAAAAAGAAAGTATGTATATTAACCCTTCATTGTCTCCTTTCAGACAAGAGCCTGGCTTGAGTCCAGATGGCAGTGTCAGTCATGGAGCACCACAACCAAACACTACGTCATCTGGTGCTGATACAGGGATGTATTCACCCAATCCTCAGCAGCAAAGGTGAGCATTACTTCCTGTCATGTTGACTGCATTGGTAATAATTATTACCTTGTTTATTTTGCCATATTTTCTTTCCTGCAGGCATGATTCTTATGTTAATCAGTACCCTGGCCAAAGTGCACCTCCTAGTGGACAATACCAAAATCAGCAGCCTGGAATCTACTCGCAGCAGCCGGTTTGTACAGCACTGAACACATTAAGCCTTTCTCTTAATAATCATGATCTTATTTTTCTGCTACATGTTTTAGTTTAAACAAGAAATGTCCCGATCACTCTTTTGCAGAATTTCACACAGAAGAGGCCAGGAGATGGTGGTTATGGTCCTCCAGCAAAACGTCATGAAGGTGAAATGTATCCATTCAGTGCCCAGCAGCAACAGGGCCCTCAACCCTCAGGTGGAACCCAACCCCAACAGGACATGTACAACCAGTATAATGCCTATCCTGGCACAGATCGGCGTCCGCCTGGTCCACAGAGTCCTTTTCCTTTCGGTTTTGGAAGGGACAGGGGGCCTAATGCTGTAGGCACAAACACTCAGTCCTCCATAGCGCCGCCGATGATGGGCAGCCCCTTGCCGTCTGTTCCTGATGGGTCCCAAGGTCCCATGTGGCAAGGCAGAAATGACATGAACTATTCCAACTATCCCAATCGACAGGGACCTCCTGGAGCTCCCAGTCAAGGTCCAGGGTATCATGCACTGAGCCGTTCTGAAGACATGTTACCTTCAGAACAGCGAATAAATCATGAAGGTCCATGGCCAGGTCATGTCAACCAGAGGCAACCTCCTTATGGACCCAGTGGTTCTGGCCCACCCGTGTCTAGAACACTGCAGTCCAATTTTCAATCCTCTCAAAATCACATTCCACAGGTATCAAGTCCAGCACCCATGCCAAGAACAATGGAGAATAATACATCACCTAGCAAGTCCCCTTATATGCACAGTGGGATGAAGATTCAGAAAGCTGGACCTCTAGTCCCAGCCTCACATGTAGCCCTACCACCAGTACAGCCTCCATTGGTAAGAAGAGACGTAGCCTTTCCTCCAGGGTCTGTGGAGGCAACCCAGCCTGTACTCAAATCGCGCCGCCGACTCACGACAAAAGATATTGGTAAGAAGCTTTGTGTACATTTCATTCTTTTGCAATGGGGAACATGTGTATTCCAATTGCTTCATCCTAGTTTATGTGCATATGTGTATGTAGGAACACCGGAAGCCTGGAGAGTCATGATGTCCCTCAAATCAGGATTGCTGGCAGAGAGTTCCTGGGCCTTGGACACCATCAGTATTCTACTGTATGATGATAATAGCATTTCTACCTTTGGTCTTTGTCAGGTGAGATTTTTGTGCAATATCTGCAAAACTGTGGAGCTGAAAAGAGGGAAAAGTTGCCTATTGATTTTTCTTTACTTTCTTTCAGCTTCCTGGCTTCCTTGAACTGATAGTAGAGTACTTCCGTAGATGTCTCATTGAAATCTTTGGCATCTTGAAGGAATATGAGGTTGGAGATCCTGGGCAGCGAACGCTGATCAACCCGGATGCTGTCGACACTGATCTGTCTGATGAAGAAATCCCAGAAGTAGGGCAAATGGATGACGAAGAGGACAAAGTGGAGAATAGTAGCCAACAAACATCACAGATCCAAGTCAAGCATGAGAAGGCTGAACTTATGCATGACGAGATTTCTAGTGAAAAGTCTGAAGAAAGGGACGAAGGAAAAACTTCTAAGGATCAGGAGTTATCGACTCCCTACCAGGACAGTAGTGCTGTACAGGTTAAGTTTAAACAGGCTAGCAAATTTGACAAGCTTCCCATTAAGGTAGTGTGGAAGAAAGACCCATTTGTTATTGGTCGCACCGGCAAGTTGGGCCGGCGGCAGACTTTTGACAGTGGGTTGATTCATTGGAGTGTTGGTGGAGGAGACACTACAGAGCACATTCAAACTAATTTTGAGACCAAGATGGAGCTGCTAAAACATAAACATCATAAACAGGCACCTGTCCATACAGAGGCACCTCCTAAAGTGGACCTGGTTACTCAGAACAGAAATAAAGAGAAAAGCACACCACACCAGCAAAATGAAGAGCATACGAAGTCTCAACCTCCCTCAGGCCAACTGTTGGAGGAGAACAACACTGCAGCGATCGACAGTAAAGATGCTACGACTACGTCCACTGTTAACCATATGCTGTCTGGGTGTTCGGCATTAGTAGCTGAAGAATCTGTCCGGAACGGCATGGAGAACAAGGAGGAGAAGAACAAGTTTCTGTTTGGAATTGACTCGTCACAGCAGGTTAGCAGTATTAAGATACTTGAGGACGAGCCACACAGCAAAGATGAGTCCCCATTGTGCACATTGTCAGACTGGCAGGATGCACTAGCACGCCGCTGCATATGCGTTTCTAACATTGTCCGCAGTCTCTCCTTTATCCCGGGCAACGACATTGAAATGTCCAAACACCCAGGCCTGCTGCTTATACTGGGCCGTGTGGTTCTCCTGCACCACAGGCATCCTGAGCGCAAGGAGGCACCGGTCACCTATGAGAAAGAGGACGAGGAGGATGAAGGAGTCAGCTGTGAGCAAGATGAATGGTGGTGGGACTGTCTGGAAGTTCTGCGAGAAAACTGTCTGGTCACGTTGGCGAACATCTCGGGCAAGTTAGACCTGTCCATATATCCTGAGAGTATCTGCCTGCCACTGCTGGATGGTCTTCTCCACTGGGCTGTCTGCCCCTCAGCAGAAGCCATTGACCCCTTTCCAACACTTGGACTTAATGGAGCAGTTTCCCCTCAGAGAATGGTTCTGGAGACCCTCAGCAAGCTCAGCATCCAGGACAACAATGTTGACCTCATTCTAGCCACGCCACCCTTTAGTCGCCTGGAGAAATTTTACAGTTCTCTGGTACGCTTAATTGGTGACCGTAAGGTACCTGTATGTCGGGAGATGGCAGTGGTGCTGTTGGCTAACCTGGCCCACGGTGACAGCGTGGCAGCTCGGACCATTGCCGTACAGAAAGGTAGTATAGGGAACCTCTTGGGGTTTCTGGAGGACAGTCTAGCGGCCACACAGTTTCAACAGAGTCAGGCTTCAGTGTTGCATATGCAAGGGTCACACTTTGAACCCACTAGTGTGGACATGATGCGGCGGGCTGCCCGTGCCCTGCATGCCCTCGCCAAAATAGAGGAGAACCACTCCGAGTTCATGTTGTACGAGTCACGGCTTCTGGATGTCTCTGTATCCCCCCTCCTGAACTCAGGAGTGTCCCACGTCATCTGTGATGTACTGTTTCTGATTGGCCAGTCATGACAGCTATGGGGCTGAGCTTTGTTCCTTTTTAACCCTTTTGAATCTGAATGGAGAAATGTAATGGTGAAAAACTTCCCTTTTTTTAATTTATGCAAAAATCACCTCAAATTTCACTAATTGCTCTTTCTACCTTGCCTCTTTATAAAAGGAAGGATTTCACAAAGTGGATTTAACATAAATAAAATGAAGAGAAACTAATGTGGATATATGACTTTTGACCTTGGGAGAGTGTGCTGCCATTTTTGAAGATTTTCTTTTTTTTTTTTTTTTTATTAAATGAAAAGTAGATTTAAAAAGAACCATAAAATAAAACTAACCAAAGTTGCTGTCACATTTACAGTGAGTTTGGGGAATAAAGGTGGCCCAGTGGTACTTTTGGTTTACTGGGCTTAGCAGACACCATTTGTCTAGATTTTGTTTGGAGACTATAAAGTTTCAGACTATTAAATTGTTACGTGGATGATATACACTGAGCCCAGGAACCAGGTCATTGGCTGTGAACAGACATCTGTAAATGGAAGGCCTGTACAGTAGATTGTATGACTTTTTTGTACTGTATACCTTAAAGTGACGAGCTGTAAACATACTGTAATAATAATAATACTGTTTCACACTGAGATAATGCTGACTTGGCAGCAAAAAACTGTAGTTTTTAAAAAGAATTTTCGTTCTTCTGTAGAGAGAGGGGGATTTCTCCCCACCCCCAAAGTATCGTGTACAACACCCCGACCTCTTTGTCCCTTGATTGTATAACTTGACCCTCAAAGAAATCACCTCTTAGGACTGGTCTTGAGCTTCAGATGCAGTCCAGGCTGCAGTGTAAATAATGATGTACAATACACTCTGCTCTCTTTCTCTCTCTTTCTTTCACTCACCTTATTGCGCTCTTCAACATTTTTAATCTTTGATTAATTAAAGGTTACACTCAAGATCTCTTTGTTGCGCATTGCCATGTGTTCATTTAATCCCCTTTTATCACATACACCTGGGACAGATTTTTTTTTCTTTATGTTCAGCCCAAACACTTATTTAGAAACGTGTCAAATCTAATATGTCTGCAGCTCTAAGTGAGCTCTGCATTTAACCAAATCTAGGCAATTCCTAAAGAAATCCTCAAGAAAATCATCCCTTACCCCCCGGAAGTTCTATGGATTCTTCATATTTGTATTTCAGACAATGTAGCTAAAAAAAATCTTGGTGTTTTTTTTTGGCTTAATAAATATAATTTATTCAGTATGAAATCTTTATACTATATGTTCCACGTGTTAAGAATAAATGGTATCTTCGTAAGACTTTGTGATGGATTTATTTATATGTCCAAAATTTATGCCATTTAGTAGGAATTGCTCATTCAGATTCATTTCCGGATGGGGCGATATCGAAGTACACTAAACCACTGTAACTGTGAACGCTTCAGATATGCAACTTGATCTAAGACAACAACTTGCAAAATGTCTCAAAAAACTTTTACACTTAGACTGTGTCTGGGTCGTGAACACTAAATGGAAGGCTGTTCTGTAATTACCAGGTTTGGACAGAAAGATCTGCCTTTTGTTCTTGCCATTATAATTCAAGCTACTAATAACAAGCCTGTACCTTTAGATTGAAGTACCACTTCTAGTAGATTATAGTAAAGACTTTTTTCCATTCCATTTTTTTTAAGAATTCGGTTTAAAATATATTTTTATATGGTTGTTTTCTTACTTTAGGTGTTTCAAAATCAATGAAAAAACATCTTATTATATAAATGTTTGTTGCTCAACAGAAACATGGGAAATTTGGCCAACAAAACCCTCTGATTTAATCAGTGAATATTTTAACACACTAATGTAAGAGCAAGTGCATGATCTAGCCAAAGTATGAGGGACTTTTACCACAAAGTTTTAACAGCACTGTATAGAATGTTTGCTGTTTCAATTTTTCTTTTTACTCAAAGAGACCCAAAAAGTGTTCCAAAATCATGATGGCCCTGTGCACAAAGCAAGCTTTATACTGTATTAACCATGTTTTCAGTGTTAAGGTTTGATTGGAAGAAGTGTCAAATCTGCAAATCCTGCAAGAAAAATCGGAATAGCGGGGTCTATAAATAATTAAAGGACTTAACCTTGGTGGCTACATGTTTTGTTGGTGTAAACAACTATTAACAAATTCCATTTATGTGTTGTTTCCTCTAAAATTTATTATTATAATAAATAACCAACATTGCCTTCTGTGCCAGTTAGGAGCGGATGTACTGTATATAATTGTACCCGGGAAGAATAGCTTTATTTAATTCTAAATATTTTTTTGTTTTAATTGATGTTTCTGTGTAATACAGTATATTTTGTCCTTCTGATCAGTAATAATTATTAGCTATATTATGGCAAATAGCACTTATTAGAAATAAAACTGACAGTCCTATATTCAGATCAAAGGTGCTTTGCTATACATTCAGTCTTACCCAAGTTAAGTTGTTTTCACTCGGGGAACAGACACAGGGTAGGGTGGACCCTGAGTGATGACTCAGTGCAGCTAGCAGTCACTGCTTTAAGCTGCTTGTTTGCTCCCTGGCCTTGGCTCTGGATTGTCACCGGGTTAACCAAGCCTGTACTGTGACTGAGCTGTATTGTAAGAAATGACATTGGCAGCTTGTAATAGTGGGGTGGATACCTTTCTGCCCTAACAGGCCAGCCTTGCCCTTAAGCACCAAGTAATACGTGCATGAGTGCTGAAAAATATGACACAGGTTTGTTAAAAAACAAAAAAATCTATGCGAAGCATTTTGTTTCTTTAACTATTTTTAAACATATTTATAAATTATATTTGTATGTAGTTTAATAATCTCAATAAAGAGAAACAACTTGGACCGGCATATCTCACAGACAACTTTGCTTTGTAAGGTTTTAGTTGATCTAAAGTTTTAATAATATTTATAAAATGACATCATACAAAGTCAAGCTCTTTCCTAAATATTTAAAAATACAAACATTTTACAAAACAACAAATCTACTAGTTATTGCACATTTTCTTTAGCTGTTAACTACAAGGTTGTTTCATTTTTTTTCCATCAGTTGGCTAGAAGTTAAGACCAAACCACAGTAAAACTTCCAAATTCTTACCCTGGACCTTGTACTTCATCTTACAAATGTTTTTCACAAATCTCTTTTTAAATAAGTGCAGATTTTTTTTTAGATAGAAAACAGAAGTATGTGGTGTTCTTTAGTAATAATGTCACTTCTTGCATGACTTAAAGAGTATTTATGTACACAAGGCCAAACTCTACTGTAGAAAATATACAGCTATTATTTAAAGTACACAGGTTCTCACTTAAACACAGTTGTGAAATATAATGTTTTTGGCAGGGTTGAAGAAACATGAGGGAAACTTGTGTGTACACACACACCTCTTTAAGATCATCTACACTATCCGGAGTCTTGAAGCTCGGCTTATACAGTTTTGTGCTACAACCAATTTTATGGAAACTGTAAATTCAACAAAGTCTGACAAGTGCCATTGGAAAGGAAAGAAAGTGCAAAAAAAAGGGATTTAAAAAAATAAATAAGACAATTCCCTCACTGTTCCCTTCTACGTGCCAATAAGGCCAGTCTCTTTAATCTTAATGTAGAAGTACTTCTCCAGCAGATTAGCACATTTGTAGTACTCGCTCTCAGGAGGGTTGTACTCCCGACAGTTTGTGAAGATCCGCTGCATGTCCGCCATGAACAGCTTCCTTGTGGTGTAGTAGCGACTCTTCAGGCGCTCACTCATAGTCTTCAAATCTACACAACAGCAAGAACATGGACTGTATACATTTACAGGAACAACTGAAAGTTGCATATATTTTGTTTATAATTACAGTTCTGGAATACAGAGCAATTTATAATGGGTTGATTGGTAGTGTTATAAGGAGCAATAACACTAAAAGCACTAATGTACAAGCGGAGATTTAAAGCTCAGACTACAGATAGTGAGACCTGAAAGACCTGTTTGCTGAACATAACATAAAAATAGAAGACAATTAATAAGTAGCGGTTTTATTTGTAAAATTTAATATGTAAAACTATCAGACTTTTATATCCAATGCTTTATTTTACAGGAGCTATTGTAAGAAGTTTGCATCCATCACAAGAGCATTGTTTTTATGAAATATTTATCGCTAAGTACAAATGTTAGTGAATAGTGTGCTAGTGAAATTATGTATACCCATAGGAAAGCGAATGACTTGATAATAACCAGGTGCATCATTCTTCTTTACTGGTTCCATAAAGGGCCATGCATTCTGGTGGGACTAAGGAACAGGAACACACACACACACACACACACACAGTGTCATTAAGAACAGAAAAGATTCTGTACAGCTTATATGGAAATTGTGAAGTGTGGCGTTAATGTGCATCACCTTGACTTGCTGTAGAATGGTTTTTAAGGTGCTACACAGCTGATCCGGATCTTTCACCTCTTTGCTGGAACAAACCGGAAATGTTCACACAAATCAAAACAGAGGAGTTTTTGTTATGCGATTTGAAAAATACAGCCTATCAATTCATTTAGATTTTATATAAAACATGTATAGCAGCTTCCTGTTCTTCAATTTGAAAAGATTATAATGACAGTACTTCCCAAATCCATTCTTCAATTTTTTTTTTACTTTAATAAAGCAACAATACACAATAAGAACTGGATCAAATATGGTCGTGTGGTGATGGGAAAAAGCACAGTGTTCAGTATTTTGATTTAGTATTAAAAGCATTCAAATGAGAAAATGGCTTTTTATTGTTTCTGAGTGCAAACAAAGAGAAATTATGAATTCATTTTTTATTGAATTTATCAGTACAAATTGAATCAAACAAAGTGTACTAATCAGGATCATACAAAACCAAATAACTATAACAAATATTCCAATCTGGAGCCATTTTGAAAAAAGATCAGGTTTCATCGACAATCTAGTAGAACATGGTGAAGGGCTGGGCTGTGTGGAATTTTTTGGTGTACTTGTGTGTGTGTGTGTGTGTGTGTGTGTGTATATATGTATATATAAAATACTCAGATAGAAACCTAATGGGAAAATTTCAAATTCCAGTAGTATCCACAAACTTAGGTAATAAGCCATGCAATGAATAATAAACAATTAAGGGTAATAAGCTTAAGTTTAAATGTAAGACGTTCAGAACAGTGAGAAATGTCAGCACTGACTTCTCTCCCACAATTCATATAGTGAAGTATTGTTGGGTTTCTTTTGCCAGAATTGACAATAATTACAGACAAATACCCTAAAAATAAAATAACATATGACCTAAGACATATTTTACAGGTGTATTATAAAAACTACTTTTATAAAATACTTCTAAGACTATTGAATAAAAAGAAAAAAAAAGATTTAATAAATTCTTTTTGAAATAATATTTTAAGGCATCTTTATAGAGACTTGCTGACTTTTGTAATGGAGCCCTACACTACACTGAAATACTCTGAAAAACACGTACCTTTTCCCCAAAGGTTTCCAGCCGGTTTCACCTACAGACAGCAAAAAAATTCAAAATGTATCCATCAAAAGAGAACAGAAAGAATACACTACATTTCTCGGTGACAGAGGTTTAACGTACGTATGCCTGGAATGCTCTCGATGGGAATCTGCCGAACGCCCTCTTTAAAACAGGATAGACCCGGATACACCTTGCGAATCTGTGCCTGCTTCCTCTCAATCAGCTTCTTAATGATCTGTAAGTAGTAGTAGCAGCACTGTAGTTTATTTTTTCTCCAAATAAAGCTACACCACCATCAGAGAATACAGAGTATTCTGCAATCCATCCTGTTCTATGTGTTAGAAAGTCATGTGAGCACAGGGTTTCTACTTGTATATGGATCTGTACATGACAACTCACAATCAGCTGATATGCCAGGTTCCCAATTACTAATGTGGAAAAATAAGAACTGAATTAAGCTACACACACACACACACACCTCTTTCTGCTTCTTAATGATGACAGAGAACTCTGTATACGGTATGCTAGGGTTGAGTTCGCAGCCCATGAGCGTAGCTCCCTCATAGTCCTTAATGTAGCCTACATACTTGGCTTTGGAAACCTTTATGTCTTTAGAGAATCCCTAAAATGGAAAGAAAGGCGAAGAATTGTTAAAAAAGTTTCTATTATTTCACCAGCACTTCATGAGGCTAAACACTTATACAGTAAACCTAGTTTATAGATCTAAAGTTTTATTCTAATTGTTTCTACCTTCAAAGAATGCAATACATTTTATGAAAACCTGAGTTGTAATTGTGCCGGCTTAAATAATAATAAACAATAGGGTTTTTATTTATTTATTTATTTATTTTTACCACAGTGGAAACTTGGGTTACTATAATAAAGCACTATAAATACTACATATATAGTGTGTATAGATACACACTATAAACTATTGCATTAATACTAAATTATCTGGCATATGTGTATTGTGTAATTATCTGCAATGTTTTTGCAATTCAGTCTTACTCTGAGATCATAACGCTATTCAAAATCATTTCTCATGGCAGCTCAGCTTCCATCTTTTTTATTTCAGAGGAATTAAGGTGGGGCATATTGTCACTTTTACACAAGACCAGTTACAACACCAGCTTTATTCGACTGCTCTTCTCACTGAAGTGTCTGATGACAAATTGTGAAATCTCTGCGAGTACTGATACAAACTATTTCCTCTTTAACTGCTACTTTAACAATTAATGATCCAAAGATTAAGACTAAAAAATACAATGTCCTGATCTTAGATATACACTAACACACCAGTGTCATCTATATTACTATACAAAAAAACCTATTTAATTTAAGGCATGCTGTAGTGTTAGAACCACTATTCAGGAATTCATGCATGTTTTTTAAAAACAAAACACACGCCTGCTTTTTGAAGTAGCCTATGGCATACTCATCAGCGTATGTGAGGAAGTTCAGGATCTCATGTTTGATGTGATACTCTTTCAAATGGTTCATCAGGTGTGTTCCATAACCCTGAGAAAAAAAAGATAGAAATATAAGTAACAGTTTTCAAATCAAAACGTACATCTGGAATAACAAGTTCTTCTCACCTTGACCTGTTCATTGGAGGTCACGGCACAAAATACTATTTCCGTGAAGCCCTGAGAAGGAAACATCCGAAAGCAGATCCCACCGATCACACGGCCATCTTTGATCAGAGAAAGGGTCTTGTGTTTTCTGTGTTGAGGAAATTAGAGAAGAAACTAGACATTATTTGTGTCTTTGCTGCTGCTTCACTACTTACATTTAAAATTACTTTATCATTAAATATTAACATCAAAACTTATTAGCACACATCTAACTTTAGGCCAAACAGTGTCAGTAACAACTGCATGTCTTGTTATATTATATTATATTTGTTTCCAGTTTTATTTGCTCTCTGTTTGCTGTTATAATAAGCACCACTTTTCTATTATTCTATTATTATTTACTATTCCACTTTTCTTTATTGTTCAATTAGTTACAACATCATTAAAGGAATCAGACACTGATGTTGGGAAGCCAAAGAGGCTTCAGTTCTTCCAACAGGTGTTCAGTGTTGAGGGGGTTGAGATCAGGGCTCTGTGCAAGACACTCAACACACTTCTTTTAAATCAAACTTTACACCAACAACCATTCAATTAAATAAAAATTTGATTGTATAGTGTTTTCAACAATGTACACTGTCCCAAAGCACCTTTACAGAATCAAACAGATTACACATTACACTTTCAAATGTATAATTCATGTCAATATAAGTCAGTGGTGGGCAGTCAGGGCCAGCAAAGCCTTCGCTGCTGGTCTAAACACTATCAGAAGCACTGACCTACATTTACAACCTAAATTCTAATATTTGTTCCATGAAATTATATTAATTTATTCCCAACTTCATTTCGTAGTGTTTCTCTTGGCCGCACTGCTTCCAGTACGGGTATGTGGATGTTAGATTTTCTTTTTTCCAATCAGATTTCAGCCTCTTTGTGCTGCCATGTCAATCTAATCTGCCCAGAGCCTTTAAAGTTAATACTGCTGGCTCCTCGGCCATAGAGAGAATTAGCAACAAGTCTGTTTCTTTAACAAATCAGATTTCATATCCTCCTCACAGGGCAGCTAGCTGGCCCAGAATAGCGTCAGCATTTTTCTGTCTGATTGTTTGGTCAGAGGGAAACTGTTACAGCCAAGTTCGACTAGCAAAACACGTGTGTAGCTCTGCACACATTAATACATCCGAGTTAGACTTTTTTACGCCTATGCAGAAAGAGTAATTGATTTGGTCTCAGACATACATAAAAATACATTTTGAAGAATAGCTAGACATCGTGAGGAGGTTGGCCAACCCTGAAGCTAGCTAGCATGTCTCAGCCAGGGAAAGGGTTTTGTTTACCACTTCCAGACCAGTAAATACGAGCCCCTGGGGAGCGGTGAAAAGAATGAGTCTGCATCTCTGGTGAATAGGTTGTATTTTATTTACATTTTTATGTTTTTGTCATGTTATTAAACAAATATTGATTCTGAACTGCTCCAGATGATGTAGGTGCACAGTTGCAGTGGCCGTGTAGAGGTTTGGAGTCTTAACTGGGTTTCTTGCTTTAGTAAATTGGAATTTACCCTCCAAATGTGAAATGCCTCTCTTTCTGTAATGCCTTGCATTGTGATATTGCGTTTTTAAATAGTATTGATGGTTTCTATAATTGCGACGTGATGGTGGTATTAAGAGGTGGATTAAGTCAGGTAATTCCCACTGAAGGCCCATGTACCAAATGCACCCGCCACTGATGTAAGTTTAGCCCTAATGAGCCAGCTAGTGGCAAGAAAAAGAAGGCAAGGAAGAAACCTTAAGTGGAACCAGACTCAAAAGAGAACCTGTCCTTAGCATGGTGCCAACAAATGTCCATTGATTATAGTTCCATCATTGTTGAGTTTATCAGCTATTCACTTCCATGTGTTTATTGCATTTGATTGGTGCACAGGGTCATTGTCATGCTAGATAATTGTTTGTCTTTTAAATTTAAGCATAATTGTAATGTTATAGAATTATAATTCTTTGTGGAAAAGGTTTGGGGGATAAACCTCACATAGATGTGATGAATGGGGTGCAAATACACAAATACCTTTGCTTATGTTCTCAGGCACCTTGTGTTTGTTAGATTTTATAGATTAGATGTTAAGTTTTGATACTTAGACTTGATACTTAGACTTAGATACTTAGTTACTCCATTAAGTTCAATCATTTCATCTACATTTGAACAGTTTTCTAAATCGAAAAAAAGGTTTTGATTAAAATAATGAAAAAATTAAGACGTACGGGTCGAAAACGAGGCGTGTGATGTACTCTTTGGGCATTCTGGGCAGCTGGTGAGAGAAAACATTCTGAAGGCCCACCAGCCACATCAAGATCTTCTTGTTAGGCTTCTGGTTGAGGGAGTTGCCAATGACGTGAAACTCTATCACTCCTCGTCTCTCTTCCAGGCGTGCAGCCTCGTCTCGTGCTGAGTGAGCAGAAAGGAGACTGGTCTGCGAGACAGGAGACAGGAGACATGCTTTCTGAGTCGGACGCTTTTTAGTCATCAGTTAATCCGTCTTTGATGTGAAACCCAGATGACAAGTCTAAAAATATTTTATTCATTAGAAACATCACAAACATATATAACAAAGGGTACAGACTATGTACCTCTGGTCCAAGCATAGCAGCAGGGTCTGTGATGGTGGACATGACTTCATTAATCAGCTCCATAGGAATGTCACCCATGACTCGTACTTTCTTAGTGTCTTCATGGGACGTTGGCTCAGAGGACTTTCGCTTCTCTCCACCTTTACAAACACACACTTGGTTTGGTTTTTTTTGGTAAAGTCAGGTTTAGCTGCAAATGTTTTGGCACTACATCACTGCATCCTCCTTCCCACTTTTCTGAATTGACTTAGAAAAATGTCTAATGGCAGAAAGGTTTGCTACTTATTCTACGAATATGCAATTATTACATCAATAATTTCAAAATATTCTTACTTTATTTAATATGAACAAAAAAATATGACATGAATAATACTGTGACCTCCATGACACCAGGTATAGGGAGAGACTGCAATATTTGTATTGTTCTATTTTAAATATTTATAAATAGATTTTTTGCATTAGGATGATTGAATAAAACATGTAAAATAATATTTTCTTTTTATATTCTCGCAAAAAGAAAATTATTGATGGCATGTCCTTGATGAAATAAATTATACCCCTAAAAGCTGTCAGTGGTTAAGTGTTTAGTGCATTACTGTTAACGTTAACGTTTTACCTTCACTGGGTTCCATGGAGGTTGCAGTTTTGGGAGCAGGACTTGAGCTGCCTGTTCCTGTCAAGCCCACTGGAGACGAGGTAGTGTTGCAGTGGAGTGGTCGGGCCACTTGGGGCGTATTGATCACTAAACCAATCAGAAACAAAGACACACTGAACAAGACCAATGAGTGGAGAAGAGATGACATGTTGGAACAAAACTTTCAGAAATGACTGCAGGTATTAACAAAAATAAATTAAAATAAAATAAAATTATATATATATATATATATGTAAAAATGTCAGTCTAATGTCAGGCAGCAGCACAATGCATCACATCAAACAGATACTGCACAAGAGCTTCAGTTACACGTTAAAAATATAATAAAAATATCTGGGATCTCTGTGACTTTAACTGTGGCATGGTTGCTGGTGCCAGATAAGCTGTATTGAGTATTTCAGAAATTGCTTATTTCCTGCTGGGATTTCCGGACAGAGCAGGCTCTAGTGTTTATACAAAATAGTACAAAAAATTACAGTTTTGTAGGTGGAAACATTTTATTTGTGGTTTGGAAGATTGCCAGACTAGTTTAAACTGATATTTAGGCTAAAGTAAATCCAATTGTTACTCCTTACAACTGTGGTATGATGATCGCTATCAGTTTGGTGATGTAAATGGCGAGTTCTCCACACTCTCTAAAGTAAAGTTTGGTGTTCCGCAAGGACCTGTCTTAGGCCCACTTCTTTTCTCTTTATATATGCTGCCTCTGGTTTGTTGATGGTGGTGTGGTGAGTCGTCTCTTATCCCAGAGATCCCTCATGTCGGTGTTACCCTCTGGTTCTTCCTTTTAGTTATGCTGCCATAGCGAGTCTTGCCGGAGTCCAAACTCCACAGTGACATTAACTTTCATCCAAGAATAAGGACACATAATAATCCATATCCTTCTATCCTTCTACACCTCTCTCTCTCTCTCTCTCTCTCACTAAACATGCTTCTGAGGTTCCAGTGTCCACTGTTCCTGCCCCTCTCCCCCCTGTGGATTTTCCCACTTCGTCCAGGCCTGCCTCTGGATAGTGTCCTCTTCGTTTGGAGGCCACTCTTTGCAGCTGGGGACGGTTTCTCATCAACGCCTTGGGTGGGTCCATGAAATTCCGGAGTAAGAACCGGCACTTTGAGGATGGATTTGGACTGTAGTTAATGTCAACAGTCTGCAGTTTGCTTCTGACCACCATCACTGTACCCTGCAACATCGTATATCTGCAATAAATGGTGCAAATTTGGTGCAACCCAGACGAGGATGGATCCTTCTTAAGGTTTCTTCCTTATGCCATCTCAGGGAGTTTTTTCTTGCCACAGTCACCACCGGTTTGCTTATCAGGGACAAACTTACTTATAAAGAACATATTAATTTTTTATCACCACATTATCTGTGTAAAGTTGCTTTGAGACAATGTTTATTGTTAAAAGCGCTATACAAATGAAATTTAATTGAATTGGTAGATACAGAATGTAATATCAACTGCATAAATCATTAACTCAACCTGTCTTTTTCTTTTTAAATTAGAAATTCTCCAGCAAATGCCTGATGCAATCCTCTCAACATAGACCAAAATCTCTAAGGAATGTTTCTAACATTCTGTAGAAACAATGCCATAACACATAAGAGCTGCACTGAAAGCCAATGAGGTCCTATTATTGTCTTTACAGCGTTCTAAAGTGACTGAATATTTCAGTGTCCATAATTTTACATTTACAATTTACATTTATGGCATTTAACAGAAACCCTCATCCAGAGCAACTTACATTTTATCTAATTTATACAACTGAGCAGCTATGGGTTTAGGAGCCTTGCTCAGGCACCCATGAGTAGCAGTTTAGTGTGGCTGGGATTTAAACTCACGACCTTCAGATCCAATACCTTAGCCACTAAGCTAATACCTTTGATGCCATCGAATTCTTGTCCTTGGCTAACAAGTCATTATAACTTAAAATTTCACTCACTCAATATTCAATTAAATTCAATACATTTTTATTTGTATAGCGGTTTTAACAATGAACATTGTCTCAAAGCAGCTTTACACAGATAATGTGGTAAAAGTGTTGTTTCATATGTTTTGTTTTTCTTTGTAACCATTATAAACTGTTGCATGTAAAAATCACAGTAGGAAATTAAAGATTCTGGAAAACTCATACTAGCCATGCTAAAAAAATCAACTAACCTTGCCACGAGTCACAGAGATCACCGTTTTTCTTTCATCATTTCATTCTGATAGTTGATTCTGGAGCTCTTAATTGAAAAGCATTAACTGAAGCTCTTGACCTGTTTCTGCTTGATTTTATGCATCGTGCTGCGGCACCATAATTGTCTAATTTAGTAGGTGCAGGTGAAGTGAATATCAGATTATCTTGTTATAGCAGCACCTGTCATATGGGCACGCACAGGAAAAATTAACAAGCATAAGGATTTAAATGACTTTTTTTTACCGTTAACCGTTACACCTCTCACACAATCATGAGACAGCTTTGTTGATAGTTAACTGGTTGCCCTTTTGTGTTCACTTATGTGAGGCACTGGCAACTGCATAACAGAAAATATCCCACAAGATCTGCTGTTATGGAGATGATCCACCCAGACCCAACTTGCCAATTTGTTTGAATTGACTGTTTTCTTTCTGCCTAATACTTCCCACTCCTGTACAGGTGCTACTCTAATGAGATCAATCGTATTAACATATGCACATAAATAGTCTATGTACAGACACAAAAGGGAAATGATGAAATCTGACATTTAAAATTAATTTATTATTATTATTTTTTTACTCAATTCACCTCTAGGGATATGTCCACCTGTTGCACCACCTATGGAGTCTTCACTCCAGATGGGAGAATTTGGGCTGTACACCTCCTCCTCCAACATCGACAGGAACCTAAATCACACAGGCAACATTCAACAGCAAACACATTTAAAATATTGTGTTTGAATGGTGTGCATGATCCTGCATGCCCTCACTTGGGGAAGTGTGTGAGGATAAGTGTTCGTTTCTCTGGAGGCAGTTTGTCTTTCTCCTGCCTGGCCTGCTCCAGCAGCTGCTTCCTCATGATGGTGAAGACAGAACGCAGCAGAGTGCGACCAAAGATCTGTGTGGCTTCATAGTGCGGGAGACTGTCACAAAACTGCGGCACATTACAGTAACAAAGCCACCTGCAACACAAACAACAGTTACACAAACAGAACGATGGTAATTGAAGCATTAGGTGCAGTTCAAGAAACAACTATAGACATTTTTTTTTACTACAATAATTTTACTCCTATATAAAAAAAAGACTTCAAACACCTGGTGTAGTTGACTTTGTAGCTGGCCGTATCATCAATTTGAACACGCTGCCGTCTCAGCGATGGCGTCTCCAGTTGCCAGAAGTTGATCTGGTTAAGGAACATCTTAGCTAGTTCCATGATGGTCTGACGCTCTTTAGATGGCAGGTGACTGAACTTGTATTGAACAAAGTTATTCACCCCCTAGAATACAGGCACCAGCATGTCCGTGCATCAGATTTTTCAATACAGAACTGCTGTGATACCTACAAATGTTCTTCCACAGCAAAATGACATTCAAGAACTTTTTTCACTTCTGCTTTGAGCTACATACTAAACTAAACATAATAGATAGATAGATAGATAGATAGATAGATAGATAGATAGATAGATAGACAGACAGACAGACAGACAGACAGACAGATAGATAGACAGACAGACAGACAGACAGACAGACAGACAGACAGACAGACAGACAGACAGACAGACAGATAGATAGATAGATAGATAGATAGATAGATAGATAGATAAATAGATAGATAGATAGATAGATAGATAGATAGATAGATAGATAGATAGATAGATAGATAGATAGAGCAAATAGTAGCATTGTGCAAACTGAACAAGTGCAGATAATATGTAAATAAATGTATAGAAAATTAAGATAAAGGCTCAGGCAGAGAAAATGTGCAGAAGCCGTTGATCAAGTAGAACAAACAAATAAAATTAAAACAAGCGAAATTAAAAGAGGGTGTGTTTTCGATTTCCTGCTATGACTATACACGTCCACGGACTTAAAAATGTCGTATTTGTTATTTAAATAATTTTAGCTTCATCAAATATTTAATGGAAAATAATTTCGATAATTTAAAAGAAGTGTTGTCCCCAGCAATGTTGCTCTAGTTGTAGACTCACTTGATTCTAAACCCCTATTTTACATCATCACAAACAAGACCACAACTCACTATATAAATATATATTTATATTTTTTTATTATTATTACTTTGGTGTGATTTGTAATATAATATGTTTTAATATATGTAAATTATGATGTCATCAGATAAAACATATGCACAAATGACTTTAATTCTGGACATCTCACCATCTCGCACCATCTCGCAGCATCTCACACCATCTCACACCATCTTGCACCATTTCATGTTTGTTACCATGGTATGCTTCCCAGTTCTCATGCTGTTACTGTTTTGAACTAGACTGCTGACGTGTACGCCTTCATAGTGACATTGCTGTCAAGTTGTTTTTGTGCTGGTGTAGGTCTATGTTGTTTACCTGCTCGATGCTGGGCTTCTCAAATGGTGGACTCTCTAAAGCCTCCACCACAGGTCTCCCCATTTGCAGAATGCATTTCCTTAGCAACTACAAGTTAAGAAGAAACTGATCTTCCTTTATGAGCAAAACAGCATGAAGAGCAAACTTGAATGAATTAATGAATGAATTGCCAATATTACATGGAAACGCCCTTAAGTCACCTTAAACAGAGAGAAGTAGACTTGCTTAGTGTCAGCATCCTCCTCTTTGTGGACGCATGTGTAGAGATATTCCACATCCAGCACAATACCCAGTAACCTGTTCATCTCTTCCTCCGATACATTCTCCAGATGCGTTACATGATCTCCTGGCCAATGAAAGAGGGATGAAAGCTTACCCGCTTCAGAAACATCCATTCAGCTGGTCTGTTCCATCCAACCAGGCCTCATGCCTAAATGACATGTTGTAAGCGAAATTTGGTTTGGCTTCATTTTTACAGCCTTGCACACACACGTCTTACCTAAAGGGTGACTGCAACTCCTGCAAGGCTCCAGCAGATTTACTGCAGAGTTCAGTTGCTCAGCCCAGGGTGGGGTCGGAGGTGGCGGAGTAGGAGGCGGATTTTGGCTTTTCCAGCCGTTACACTTACAAGATCCTTCAGCCTGTGGGAGCAAGCAAACTATTATGTCAGCCCCAGACGTCTTATTGCTAAAGACACCTATAATTACAAGTTTTGACAATCCAGGTTGTATGAACTATGCAAAATTAAATGTATCAACCGGATGCACTTTTACAGCTGAATAGAACATAAAAAGCATATTTTCTACATTTAAAACCATTAAGAACAATAATATATTTATACTAGGGCTAACAATCGATTTAAATAATTAATCACGATGAATTTTGATGATTGTCATGAGTTAACCGCAACTTAATCACACATTTTTATCTGTTCTAAATGTACCATTAAATAAATGTTTTTCAAGTTTCTAACATTCTAATCAACATGGGCAAATGTACATTTATTATTAGTGAAACCAAACTCAACATAGAGAATGAAGATAAAATATTATTGTAAATGTTTTAAAGTAATTACGATGTTTTAAATCACGAATCTCATCAGGACATCAAACAGAACTGTTGCTATGATTCCACACGGACAGTTTAAATTGCCAGCGCATCAGTAAAACAAAATTTTTTTTTTTTTCCAATGGAGTTGTTTTTTTTTATATATCTGACTAAAGAAATGACATTGTGATAAATGTCTGTTGCATTGAAGGTTTTAATTTCACCTCTTTCATATAGATTTATTTATGTTATTTATTAAATTGTCAAATAGAAATGGGTGCGTTAATAAAATTAGTAATGAATTTGCGTAAACGCGTTATTAACACGTTAATTTTGACAGCCCAATTCATACAGCTGCATTATTGTAACACACAGATGATGGTGATCTAGCGATCTAGCTCTATTAAAGCGCCCTGACTCATATTGGTAAATCCAGTATGAGATTAAAATGAGAAAAAGACACAGGTTGGACAAAATGCAAATACCATTCACAAATTGGTCAAAAATCATGTTTTAAAAAAAATCCAAAATGCTATCGTGTAAAATATTAATCACAGAAAACATTGAAAATGTTTCCCCTTTCACATGTGGTCACTTACAGTCACTACACTGTAGGAAGCAGTGATTTTATTAAAACATTATCTATATATATATATATAGATGAAACAGAAACTAATTAATCAGATAAAGTTTATTTGTCCTCTTGGTGCAAATTATGACTCTGCATCTCTGGTGAGTAGGTTGTATTTGATTTATGTTTTTGTCATGTTATTAGACAAATATTGATTCTGAACTGCTCCAGATGATGTGGAGGAGGTGCACAGTTGCGGTTGTAGTGTAGAGGTTTGGAGTCTTAACTGGGTTTCTTGCTTTAGTAAAATGGTTTTCACCCTCCATATGTGAAATGCCTCTCTTTCTGTAATGCCATGCATTGTTATATTGCGTTTTTGTATTGTATTCATGGTTTATATAATTGCAACGAGATAGTGGTGGTATTAAGAGATGGATTAAGTCAGGTTAGTTCCCACTGAAGGCCCAGGTACCAAATGCAAGGCCAGCCACTGATATATTATATATATATATATATATATATATATATATATATAGAGAGAGAGAGAGAGAGAGAGAGAGAGAGAGAGAGAGAGAGAAATTATAAAGTATAATTAAAAAGAAACCCTTCTAAGCTATTCTGTTTTTGTCCCGTCCCTGATTATTACTATGCATTCTGTTTATTAGTAAGTGTATAATACTGTGACTGTTAGAGTTAGGGTGTGCAGAAACGGGGTAGGTAATAAAATGAACCACTAGACTCTTGGCTGTACTGGAGGAATCGTGTGCGTGTGCATGCGTGTGCGCGCGCGCTCTGTGACTGTGACGCTGCACTGAATAGGCGGGCTCGCGCTCTGTCTGTAGCCCCACCCCCCTACCCTCCACCCCCCTTCTCGCAGCTGTCACCCTGTCAAAACAAAGACCCGAGAACTGCACAAACCCAACAACGTCGCTTACGTTTCCCAAACAGAACTTCCGAACATGCCACACAGGCTTCGGCTTCGGAACGTGTCAACGTCACAACATGTCGGCGAGATGAAACACTGTGCACACTGTGAGATCACAACACCTACGCGAGCACGCGCACAGTGCTTACAAACTCGAGCCCAGTGTTTACACCCTGTTCACTGCAACTCTGAGATCCGGATCACTACGCTAAAAGAAGCGAGTTTGTATGGCTGAACATGTAAGGATAAGGATAAGAAAAAAAAACAAAAAAAAAGGAACTATGTCAGATTTTAGAAAGTGGCCGCTTTAGTGCTGCGCTTGCAGTTTTCTGAGAGTTCCGAGTGCAGCTCAGGTCTCACTCAGGTCTCACTTCACTCTACAAAACAACAACGAAACCCTCACTGCCGATTCAGTTCTGGTGGAAAGCATGAAGGTCATGTCGGAAGCGTACCTTGCAGGAAGAGTACACGGCGAGTTTCTCGAGTTTCTTGAGGCGCGGTGAGCAGCGGAGCTGAGCCTTCGCAGCCGCCGAGCCGTGCGCACTTCCCGCGGTATTCTCCGCCATGGCCGCGCCGCGAGCTCCGCAGCTCCGAGCCCCCCCCACCACCACCACGGGCCCTTCCCTCTCACCGTGTGCCGAATCAGTCGTCTCGGTTCCTCTGAGAGATTTTTTTTCCTTTCAGTCTTCGGTTGTGTGCTTCTTTCCCCCCCCTCACTCTTTCTCTCTAGCGCTCTCTTTTACTCCTCCACAGCGGGATCAGACATGGCGTTCATCCCTGTCTTTTTTCCTCGTTTCGCTTGATATTGTAAATTTCCCAGTTTGTCCGCTAGGGGACAACAACAACAACAACAACAATAATAATAACAACAATAATAATACCTATTTGCTATTATAATAAGCTCCACTCTTCTGGGAAGCTGTTTCACTCAGTTTTGGAGTGTGGAGATTTGTGCTCATTCAGCTACAAATGGTGTTAATACCAAAAGTCAGGTACTGATGTGTGAGGGAGTCCTGGGGTGCAGTCAGTGTTCACATTCATCCCGAAGGTGTTCTGGGTTGGGGTTCTCTATAGCAGATCTTCCACTCCAACCAGCTGGAACAGGTTTGGATCTTGTACTTCAAGTAACAGGAATATTTAAATTTTTTTGTGTAACACAAAGTTGTGGTAAGTTTAAGGAAAAAACACATGTAACTGGTCTTCTTTTACATCACGTGAACTACCGTGTGTGTGTGTGTGTGTGTGTGTGTTGCTTACCTGCAGAAGAAATGACACCAGGATGCACTATGGGAAGAAGCAAGTAGAGGCAATGTGATGCTATTGGTAGTGTGTTGCTGAGAAACCTTGGGCTTGGGCATCCATGTGGATGTAACTGTACCTACCACCTACCTAAACATTGCTGCACACCAAAATAAACCCCTGATAGTAACTGTATTCCCTAATGACATTGGGTTTTATTTAGTATGATAAAGCTACTTGTACATTCACACTAAAATTTGTTCAGGAATTGTTTTTTGTAACATGAAAAAAAAAAGCAGATATCAGTCCTATTGAGCATCTGTGGTACATGCTTTACAAACAGGTTTGGAACAAACAGGACTTAAAGGATCTTATGCTAAATTCCTGGTGCGTGATATCTTCAGCACACCATCAGAGGTCATGTGGAGTCCAGGCCTCGACAGATCAGATCTGTTTTGGTGATACAAGCGAAGGAGGAATAAATTGGGAATCGGATATTTAACCACTATGTGAGTGTGATGGTCAGGTGACCACATCTGTGTCCAAGGCAGCAGACTGTAATTTTAGAGTGAATATCATATCTATAATAGTTTGATTATTTTGTTGTTAAGACTATTCATTAATTAGATCACTGAATATAACTGAACATGTTTTTTCATGTAAAAACAAAGAATCATTCAATCCAAACCTTGATTCAAAACTTTGAAACAGATCGTGGTTACTGTACAATTTTTTGTTTTATTGATTATCTAGACAAATTCCACATCCTTACTAAGAGTTAGATCTGTACAGTAAACAGAAAAGTTTACTACATTGCAACACCCTATTTACAGTAAATATCTGCATGTTCACACACACACTTTATGTTTACATATACATTATATTTATATATATATATATATATATATATATATATATAAGCATTCACACAAATACATACATAAACACACAGAGTAAGGGGAAATTGCCAATTTTTGTTTATATTTATACTTACTGCGTACTTAAAGCACAATGTCTTTTGACTGTGAGCTTACAAATATGAAACTAAATGTATATGTACATATGCATAAGATACAAAATAGAATTTATACAAAGATTAGCAATCATAGTGACGGTCAAGAGCTTTCTCATGTTCTCAGTGAGAACACGGTTAAGCACACTTACAGCAATAGCTACAGAGCTTTAACAAACGATTTAAACATGTCTATCAGTACGATTGTTTCTCTATTATACAGGTGGAAAGTTCATGGAATCACTAAATAAAAGCCAACTGTCTCATGAAAAGAGTTGCAAACTAAAAGCAGCAGTCAGACCAAATCAGTCCAATTGGGCTCTACATCTCACATACCACTTTGAACAAAATAATTGTAAAAACTCTAGCAATTTCTCAGCATGTCATGTTTGTACAATTGTAAGGTTGTGTGCTTGATACCAAGAACACAGTTACCACTGCGAAACACTGTGGGCCCATCAGGATTACAAGGCTGAAAATGTTACATTGCACACCACTGAATAAAACTAGAACAGAGTGCTGCATCAAGACTCATTAGGGACAAACATGTAAGGAAACTAAATACATGAAGACGATGTGTATTTCTACAAGACTGTGAGCACACACAAAATGCATTAAGACTGATTCCAAGACATGCTTATTTTTCCCTAGGCAATTGACTTGATTGATAGTGGATACATTTACACTTCTTTACACAGATACTGGCAAAAATGCTAAGTGCCAGCAATGCCTATTCAACTAATAACTTTCATTTTACTTCTGAATATTTTATATATATGATGCGAAAAGTGTCTGAGTGTCCAAATACTTATCTCCCCTCACTATGTGTATGCATGTATGTATTATACCTAACACACACACACACACACACACACACACACACACACACACACACACACACACACACAGGCTGTACTTAGGGCAGATAGCAGATATAGTCACACAAAATTAGTGCAAGGCATGTGTCTTCAAACCAGAGAGACAGTAAAAAGTTCATCTTTAGGACATGTGTGCTAAAGAGAGGGGATCATGTGTAAAGCGCAGAATAGGGGTCAAAATGACCTTGTAGTACCTGGACAACTTTATCCAAACATGCATGCTAGCGGACAGACAGAGGCACTCGCGTGCACACAAAAGATCTGACAGATTAGTGAAGACTGCTCTGTTCAGGCCAGTGAGGTTGTAGCAATGTGTCTGGCTGCATGTGAATGTGAAAAACAGGGAGAATATTTTGTTGGTATTAAGAGGCAGTATCGTCAACATATGTCTGCAGGTGGCTAGATGAACGTAGAGTCAGACGTGACAAAAAAACATGCTAAAAGAAAAGGGAATCAATCGGTCACATACTTTTTCTGCTTGTGCCTCAGAATAATGTTCAAAATATTGATTTGTGTTTGGGCCTATTAGTGAAAGGTGCATGCTTCAAAATACTTTTCTTTAAAACAATGAAAATAACAATAACAAAGCAATAGAAAACAATAAGATCCTTTTTAACAAATAATTTTAGAGAGTCTTTATCTATCTAAAAAGTGCCACCCTGTTGCCTAGGGATAATGAATGGCATAAAGGTCAATAATATTTTTTTTCAGAGAGTTATGTTTGAGCATAAGCCATAACCATCAGAGAAAAATACAGAAGCAGTGTAGAAAGGTCCAGAGGGACAGAGGAGCTTAGCTTTTGTTTCTGCAGACCACTGAGTTATGCAATGGAACAAAATAGGGCAGGTCATTAGTTACAGCCATAAACAAGTCTGGGGTGGAGGCAAGGCGTTGCGTTAGTTTGGACGAGGGGTGTTTTGCATTAGTTAGCAGCAGTCTCCGTTTCTGGGAGGTGGGGCCGTATCGGTTAATGTCACGGGCTGATTGGCCACATTGCCAGCTCCAGGAGCCTGCGGCTCACTCTTCGGCAACCGTTTAGCTTAAACAAAGAGGGAAGAGAAGGAAAGCTGTGCTTATTGAACTGACTAGAAAAACAGCATTATTCAGAGAGAAGTCTATTCTATTAAACACACAGCTGGTTTACAAAGGTAAAAAAAAGACCTACCAATAGCCATAAAAATTTCATTCACATTCATAGAGGTCTTGGCTGATGTCTCCATGAAAAGCAAACTGTTCTCGTCTGCATAAGACTGGGCTTCCTGAAATAAAACGAACAAAAAAATAAAAATAAATAAACAATCCATTAGAGATGAGTCCACACATCTATGAAAATACCCAGAAATCTCAAATGGAATCCTCATCCCTGAAATTTATTTTTGAAATACATACACATTTATTCCAGTATCCAATCAGGTAATCATGTGGCTGCAGCACAAGTAACAAAATCATGAAAATACAGGTACAGATCACATTAGAATGAAGAAAAAGTTTAATCCTTATAGAGTGTCTAATAAAATAGCCTAAAGCTAAACTCATTTAAAGGGAAGAAATGATGCTGCATTTCCAATTTATGCTATAATGAGCCATTATAATTTGACATCTGTTCAACTCTGGGTTCAGAAGACCGTACTGAGGTCCTGAATAAAGGTTTGGAATCAAGAGTTAGGCAGCAGCAAACCCACTTTACCAACACCAAGCTGACTGAACAGCATTGTTTGTAAAGAGGAAAAGTGCTAAGTGAATATAAAGTAAATAAATGCTAATGAAAGAATCTAAACTACTGAGTATTGCAATAAACAAATATCTTGGGTTTCATTGAAGATCACACATTATTTACCAGGTCTAATATACATTGCTCGGAGATTCTTTAAAAAGTCATTATTTAAAATGATTTGAGTTAGAAAAATATAGGAAAGTATAACAATAGTGTTTCAAATTATTTAAGAATTTACATAGGCCATAAGTTAATGTAGCCTAGGCAAGAATAATCCACACCTCACCTGTTTTTAATTCATGATGCAGAGGTGAATAACCTCTGTAACTGTATTTTTTTATCATGCTACAGTTGTTTATACAGCAACACTGATTAAACAACTGTGTTCACTCTCACCTTCTTTAAAGACAATCAGAATCAAGCATTCAGACTGACCATGGAATAAGATAAAGTATTGTTTACTCATATGCTGGCTGAAATGTATATTAGTAAAAAGTGATCGATATGTCTGTCAGAAAATATGAAAGAACACACACACACACACACACACACACACACACATTTCTGTAATGCTTCAACACTCACCTGGATGTCAACAGCTCTCTTACTCGCGAGATCAGCCTTGTTTCCAGACAGAGCAATGACAATATTTGGACTGGCCTGCCGCTGAAGCTCCTTTACCCAGTTCTGTGCTCTGGCAAATGACTCCTATACAGCAAGAAAAAAAAGGAAATTAATAATGCATGTGTAAGGCGCTCATGTTGTTTCATATTAAAAATATACAGGAGGTAGGGAGAGAGAGAGAGAGAGAAAAACTGATTAAAATAAATGTTTAAATAGATAACTAATAATTAACAAATATAAGTATGTAAAAACGTATGTTATTCTAAAAACCAATCAGTTTTAAGTAAAATATATAAATAAATGAGATTTAAGCCTCATTTTTAAAGGGTTAGTGTATCTGAACACCATTACCTGTCTAGGGTTAGAGTTAGTGTTAGTCCCAAATTAAATTCTTCATAGGTCTCATTTCAGAAATTGTTTTTGCATGAACTTTACACCAAAGGCTATCCCTATTCTAGCCTTTTCTCCCTACAGGCGATATGAACACGTTAGTACTAATGATTTTATCTAGCAGGACAGGTTAGCTGAGACAGGCAGAGCTGTCAACTGAAAAAGGCCATTTAGGTCAGAATCAGAAAAGGTGCAATAAAACCCTTGACACAACATGTGACTCACTCCGTTAGTGATGTCGTAGACCACTATGGCAGCCTGCGCTCCTCTGTAGTACATTGGGGCCAGACTGTGGTAGCGCTCCTGCCCGGCTGTGTCCCAAATCTCAAACTTCACTGTAGTGTCATCCAGGCACACCGTTTGAGTCAGGAAGGCCGCTGGGACCAGAAATGACCAGAGACGGGGGTTAGCATGGAAATATACTCTTTTAAAATGGATGCAAATCTTAAAAAATTATCCAAATTATAAAATTCGGCCAACCCAAAGCTTTGATATACACAGTGTGTGCGTGTGTGGTGTATGTGTGTTAGTGTGTGTTATATATATATATTTATTAGCGGACCAAAATTCCTCCACAGCGCTGTAACAGACTCATTACAAGTTATTACAAACTTTCCATAGGTGTTCTTCACTAGTTGGAGATTTTCTTTCTGACATTGCAATCCAGTTCATCCTACAGCAGTTCAATAGGATTTAGGTTCAGTGACTGAGCAGGCCATTCCATGATAAATAAAATCCAGTCGACTGTTTGCTCTCTAAATAACAGGTACAGATATTGGATGTACGGTATGCTTCAGGTCATTGTCTTGTTGTATAGTGAAGTTGGCTCCAATTGGCCGTAGTCCAGATGGCTTTGTATTATAAAATGGTTATGGCCATGTTAGTTCAGTATTCCTTTCACCTGGAATAAATCTCCAACTTTCCCTGCTCCAAAACAACCCCAAAACATCAAGCTTCCCACTTCATGTTTGACTGGGGGTGTAAAGCAGTCTGGTAACTTCTCTACTGTTCTTCATCCTACAGACGCTATAAAAACGTCACATTTAAGTCAATCTTTCCAAAGAACTTTCTTCTAGTCACTAATTTTCCTTGCCTTTTACTTTGTTTGTGCAGGAACATGCATGTGTCTCAAAAATGATAAAATATTTTAGATATGTGTGTTGTATTATATGATGGCCACTTTACCACTGCTGCTTATGGCAACCATTTGGTGTTTTTGTCCTGTACCTTTTATATATATATTTAAGGATACCATTGCACCATAGGTGGCACCATAGCACCATAGGACATATGGGTTATCACTTACCTCCTATAGTGCTCTCCTGAAACTCATGGAACTGGCCCTTGACAAAACGCAGTACGAGACTCGACTTGCCAACTGCAGACTCTCCCAGCAAAACTAGTTTAAACTGGCAGATCTTGTTGCCCGCATTGGCCCCGTTGGGCCTAGTCGCTGCTCCCCGATTGGCCATGACAGATGTCGATTTCCCTTTCTCCTTCCGGTGCACTCACACTGCACTATGCAAGGAAGATTTAGAAAAATGAGAATGAGAGTATTTCATGTAAACCAAGAGTCTAGATGTTTTTTAAATAACCTCCAAAAATGAAGCAAAGGGTATTAAAATGGTGTAACACCCACCTAGCAGCGTATTACTTATAACCCAATTATAACCATGGTCACTTACCAGCATTAACAAATTAAAGCTGTTGTTGAAAACTGAAGTAAAAATAATGAGCCGTTATCTTTAGTTCATATATGTGCAGTATATCAGATCTAAACACCTGCTGCTCTAAACTCTACACAGATAAAGTAACAATAATGTAGTAAAGCACTCAAAAATTAACAGCAAATGTCAACCATAATAAAACTGTAATGAATGGACATTAAGTGTCACCAAGATGAGAATCTTCAGATTTCTTCCACATACAATCTCAGGGATTTTTTAATTGACACTTTCACCACTGGCTTGCTCATTAGCGATAAACCTATACGCACTAACATATACAATTTACAATTTTATAACCTTTTTACTTCTGTAAAGCTGCTTTGGGACCATTGTTAACAACGCTATGAATAAATAGTTATTAAAGAAATTCTGTGTGTGTGTGTGTGTGTGTGTGTGTGTGTGTGTGTGTGTGTGTGTGTGTATACATCTGTACAATGTCTAACAAAGCTGTTGGTCTTAACTCTTCGCGATATTTTTCTCATTTTAACATTTTCTTCTCCAGTTAAATTTTGATTAATCTTGTACACTCAAGAATGATCCATGTAGCTCAGTGAGATTACTGGGAAAAGTTTACAATAGCTGTGTCACTCTGTATAAAACTGGGACTGTATGTTACTAGTAAAGGCATATACAAATACGTATGTAGGTATAAGGCGGCACATTCAATAGGAACGCTGGTTAAACTGACCACAACTATCTGTGGGATCAACGGTTTAAATGCACATCTTCCTTCCAGCCAATCAGAGTTCAGTATTTAGGCAAATAATGCAGGTTTTATTTTCATACTTATAACAAAATAGTTGAGTTTGGGTATGAGTTTGGCAAAGGATGGTGACATTTTAAGCGCTTATACAAACCAACTTTTAAACATGGAAGTGAAAATACAACATGAAAGGTGAACAAACAAAAGAAACAACATTTTAATATTACCACAAATATACTTTGCTACATCTGTCTGTCCTTTTTTATCTATTGACGTTATCTTTTTTACAAGAAATTGACAAAAATATACAAGAAAAAAGAAAAAGAAACTCTGAAATTAAATTTGATTATTTCTGGGGCACAAATGTAACACAGTCTTCAAATAAACAGCATTATTTTCTAACAGCATGGTATATGAATGTGCTGCCTGAGTTTTCCTTCATATTTTGAAAGTGTAAAGGTAGATTAGTGAAAAGGAAACAGTTAGAGAAGAATACTGTTTATTTCAAGAATTTATATATTTTAGCCAAATACTTTACTATATGAGTGTTACAGTCAATCATTTTTAGATATTTATAGTCAATCATATAATTCCATACAAGGTGCATTATTAAACATCCATGTTGAGATGCCCAGGAATCCACAGAAATTACTGTCACTCAGATCTATAGAAAACCTGCTCTCATTCTCCTGCATGTTTAGTTTGCTTCGTAAATAAGATATAATTAGGTTACAGCCATGGTATCAACATCATACAGGATTATAATCTGACACACCTGTTTAACTGGTTGCTCAATAACACTTTTTGCATTTTAAAGAGTGTTAAATGTTCTACAGAAGATACATGTGTACTGTAATGCATCAGAAAGTTCACAGCAAAGAAAGTGTAGTCATGACATTTTTGACCATCTATTGCACCGAAATATCAGATGTCTACAAATGTCTCTTTGCTATAATTTGATCATTTGTTCCTGGGAAAACTGGTAGGCTTTACATTTCCTTCTGGTGATGCAAACATCTGACAGAATGGTGCAAAAAAACTAAAAAACATCCAGTGAGCATCAGCTCATGTTATTGATGAAAGAAATCAGAGAAAAATGACTGAACTAGTTTGAGCTGCCAGGAAGGACAGAATAACTCAAATTAACTACTCTTCACAACTGTGGTGAGCAGAAAAGCATCTCAGGACACTGAACCTTTATGCACCTGAAATAGAACTGGCTTCGTCTCCTACCAGCCGAGAAGAAATCTGAGGAATCTGACTGAACACACACTGCAGAGGCTTTGAGGAAGAAGAATAAGCCTTTTCATGTCGCCGACATGAACCTCAGCAGTCAAATATTTATCATTATCAAGTTCCTGTTTTGCTTTTCCCCCAAATGATCTGAAGGCCACCATAGTTCAACACAACCCCCTGAGAACTTAATGCACAAACCAAACAGCTCTACATCTCCACAGTACCCAAACCCACCATGGACATCTGGAGCAATCTAAAGAAATAGTAAATGCTATGAAATCAACATGAACATAAAAACCCAGTTAGATAGTAGGCTCACATTTACTGTCCTGCCTGCTATTTGCATTAGAGTAAATAAAGACAAGCTTTTTTTGCTTTAACAGCATTTCACACTTGTACATGTAGTGTGTTTTTTCTCCTAAAAGCAGAATCACTGCACTTGGCCTGTTATTTACTGTCGCTAAACAGGCTAGCAGGCTAAACCTGACCCACTGAATTGCGACACACCAAATGACCACCGCATCGAACACTGTCATGCTTCGCTGTCATCTTTTACCTGGATGTCAGGCGACAGGTTGAGGACACCTGGGGGATGTCGGGATAACTGAGCGCTTCCTTATATTACACAAATTTAACTAAACAAAAACACGTCCCTTGTTTGTTTGTTCGTTCGTTCGTTCGTTCTCTCTCTCTCTCTCTCTCTCTCTCTCTCTCTCTCTCCACTTCCCTTTCAGAACCAAAACACAAACAGGCTCTTCCGCCCCTCTTTGCCACGTCAGGTGGCACGTCTGTCTGTGGTTGGTTAGCCGATCTGCGCATGCGCAGACAACGGCGACGCCTGATATCTTGCGTCGCGCATGCGCAAAAAGTTTTTCATTTCGTTCATTTCATTCGTTCTAGTGGTGGACGAAGTACACAAACCTTGTAGTGAAGCATTAGGTAAAATATTACTTGAGTAAAAGTAAAAAAATTTTTGCCTTTAAATGTACTTAAATATCCAAAGTGCTATTGTTTATTATAGCTATAACGTTCCTATTCATTTTTTTTTTTTACAAGACTATTCAACTGAGTTTATATGAAAAGACTCTAATGTTACTTTTAGCACACCAATCTATTGATATAATGATATTAATGAGTCTAACACTAATTGATATCTGTTAAAATTGTCATGAGCCCAAAATCTTCTTTTTAACTACTTAAAAAGAAATCGCACAAATAAGGCCACAGGTTTTGTGGCAAGTTCTAAGCACGTGCTCTTCCCTGACGAGTGAAGAAGTTTTTATCCACTCATAAATAAAAAGATACGACTAACCCATTAGGGTTGCACAAGCCAGTGCACACTTAGTGCCGGTCCCAAGCCCGGATAAATGGGAAGGGTTACGTTAGAAAGGGCATCCAGCGTAAAACTTGGCAAATTAAATATGGGGATGGTGGTAGATTTTGCTAAAAGGATGGAAATGCCAGTGAACACCCATTTTAAGAAGAAGGAGGAGCATAGAGTGACGTATAAGAGTGGAGGAACACAAGTGGACTATGTTCTATGTCAGAGATGCAACCTTAAGGAGATGGGAGACTGTAAGGTATTGGCAGGGGACAGTCTGGCAGGGGACAGAGGAGAGTGAGGACTGAAAGAAGAATTGAAAACTGAAGGAGGAAGACTGTAGTGTGAGATTCAGGGAAGAGGCCAGACAGGGGCTCAGTGGTGGTAAAGAGATGCTGGATGATTGGGCAACTACTGCAGAAGTGATAAGGGAGACAGCTAGAAAGGTACTTGGTGTGACATCTGGAAATAGAAAGGAAGACAAAGAGAAACAGAATTTGGATCGACAGAGTGATGAGAAAAGTAGGCAGGAGTACATGAAGAGCCGGCAGCAGGTAAGGAGGGATGTGGCGAAAGCCAAGGAAAAGGCATTTGAGGAACTGTATGAGAAGTTGAACACTAAGGAAGGAGAAAAGGATTTGTACAGATTGGCCAGGCAGAGGAACCGAGCTGGGAAGGATGTGCTGCAAGTTAGAGCACTAAAGGATGGAGATGGAAATGTGTTGACTAGTGAGGAGAGTGTGTTGAGAAGATAGAGGGAGTATTTTGAGCAGCTGATGAATGAGGTAAATGAGAGAGCAAGAAGGTTGGATGGTTTGGAGATGGTAAAGCAGGAAGTGGATAGGATTAGTAAGGAGGAAGTGAGAGCACGATTAAGAGGATGAAGAGTGGAAAGTCGATAGGACCAGATGACATACCAGTAGAAGCATGGAGATGTTTAGGAGAGATTGCAGTGGAGATTTTAACAAAATTGTTTAACAGGCGAGAGGATGCCTGAGGAATGGAGAAGTACCTGTGTGTTGCTGGTACAGATCTTTACAAATATGGGGAGATGTGCAGACCTGCAGTAACTACAGTAGAATAAAGTTGATCAATCAGACCATTAAGTTATGGGAAAAAGTAGTGGAAGCCAGGCTGAGAGAAAAGGTGACCATCTGTGATCAACAGTATGGTTTGGCGACAGCTCCAAAACATCACTGCTTTAGAGGAGATCTGCATGGAGGAAAACCACCAGCAACAGTGAAAAAACCTTGCGGAGACTTACAGAAAACCTTTAATTTCTTTCATTGCCAACAAAGGGTATATAATAAAGTATTTAGATTAACTTTTGTTATTAACCAAATACTTATTTACCACCATAATTTGCAAATAGATTCCTCAAAAATCAGACAATGTGATTTTCAGGATTTTCTTTTTCTCATTTTGTCTCCCATAGTTGAAGTGTACCTATGATGGAATTAAAGGCCTCTCTCATCTTTTTAAGTGGGAGAACTTGCACAATTGGTGGCTGACTAAATACCTTTTTGCCCCACTGTATGTGAGGGTGGTGCAGGACATATGGGGGTATGTGGACAGTGTGACAGCAGTAAAGTGTGCAGTAGGAAAGACAGACTGGTTCAAGGAGGAAGTTAGCCTGCATCAAGGATCTCTCTCTCTCTCTCTCTCTCTCTCTCTCCCTTTCTCTCTCTCTC
>MU533908.1:5286203-5356622 GCA_024362625.1 Silurus asotus
TATACTGTACCCTCTACCCAGACACGGCACAGTCTATCCAGCATTCCTCTCCCTCTACCCAGTACACCAGTGCACAGGCTGTTCCTGGGTATCAGAGGTAGAAAAATACATCTTGTGATTGTGATTTTCATTTATAAAAAAAAAAATCATTTCATGCATTATAATATTATGTGCTTTTTTCACTGGTAAAAAGACTGAGAAGATTCTATATCTCAAAGGAAAAAGATTGACCAAAAACCTGACAGTAGTGATGCCATCATAAATTTTTTAGCAATGTTAGCAGTCTGGGACAAGCTGCTCCAGTAAAAGAGGGACGGAGTAGGAGTGTCTGTGTTTGCAACAGTGTTGCACTGAGGATTGCAAAATGCTGTAATATATAATATATTATTGCATTATATTGACTTTTTGACAGTTCTAAAACTAGGATGCACAGTGGGTAAAACTCGGCAAATTCCATTAAGAGAATGGAAAAAACCACAAGTAAATACAACCACTAATTCCAAAAATGCCCAAACAGAATGCAATGATTTTCAAATCTCATACACACATATTTTATTCACAACAAAACATACAAAACATATCAAATGTTTAAAATGAAGAAATGTAACATTTTAAAGAAAAATAAGATCACTTTGAATTTGATGACAACATGTCTTAAAATAAACTGGGACAGAGTCATGTTTACTACTGTCCTTCCCTGTTCCTTTAACAACAATCTGAATGTCTTTGAACTGAGGAGAACAGTTATACCAAGCATAGAATAAAAAATAAAGATAAAAAAAAGTATAAAAATAAATAATAGTAGTAATAATAATAATAATAATAATAACAATAATAATAATAATAATAATAATACAATGGACAAGAAAAAAAAAAATTAGAAAAATAAAATCATGAAACACAAAGATCTCATAAAAGCCAGCTTGAAAAAATGAGTTTTATGAGCGGATTTAAATACAGTAAAAGACTTGGCCTGTCTAATATCAGTGGGGAGAAAATTCCAGAGTAATGGCCACCCCATTTTAAGTAGGCAAAAGACTTTATCAATAAATCCAGAATCTGACAGGGAGCCAATGCAATGACTACAAGACTGGAGAAATATGTTCACTAGACCTGGTCTTTTTGGACAACCTGTAATTTGTTTAACATAGTTTTAAAAACACAAACTAACTAGCAAAGCATTACAGTAATCGGTGCATGAAAAAACTAAAGAATTAATCAATTTTAGATTACATGGGGTTGCAGTCTTGCAATGTTTCTGAAATGAAAACATTTGATTTTAACTGTATTCCTCACATGAGAGTCAAATGTTAGGTTTGTGTAAAAAATCAGCCCCAATTTATTTTAGAATTGATTGAAACTTCAAAACAGAGCCTTCAAATTTTTAAGTTTTAAATCCAGCTTAAAAAGTTTGATGGTGAGAACCCATATGCATGATCTCTGTCTTATCACTATTTAGACAGAGGAAATGCAGAGTTCAAGAAAGCCAATGGCTGCATTTTTTTCACCAGGTTTTGTATGAATGTACACTGAACAAAATTATAAACGCAACACTTTAGTTTTGCCCCCATTTTTCATGAGCTGAATTCAAAGATCTAAGACTTTTTCTATGTACACAAAAGGCCTATTTCTCTCAAATCTTGTTCACAAATCTGTTTAAATCTGTGTTAGTGAGCACTTCTCCTTTGCAGAGATAATCCAACCACCTCACAGGTGTGGCATATCAAGATGCTGATTAGACAGCATGTGCCTTAGGCTGGGCACAATAAAAGGCCACTCTTAAATGTGCAGTTTTACTGTATTGGGGGTGGGGACATGTCTGGTGAGTATTCTGGCAAAGCATAAACTTGGATGATATGGGGCTGTGCATTATCATGCTGAACATGGGGTGATGGTCGTGGATGAATGGCACAACAATTGGCCTCTGGATCTCGTCACGGTATCTCATTCAAGATGGCATCAATAAAATGCATCTGTGTTCATAGTCCATAACATACTCCTGCCTATACCATAATCGAACCGCCACCATGGGCCACTCGATCCAAAACGTTGACATCAGCAAACCGCATAACCACACAACGGCATACACGCTGTCTGCCATCTGCCCTGTACAGTAAAAAAATGGGATTCATCTGTATAGAGAACACCTCACTAAATTGCCAGACGCCATGGAATGTGAGCATTTGCCCACTCAAGTCGGCTATTATTTATTGAGGTTGTACAAATCTACTTTAGGTTTTTTGTTATAGGACTTACAGCATCAATTTTAAATGCTGCTGGCACCACTCCTATGCACAAGTAACCATTTATTATATTTAAGACAACAGGGCCAAGAGAGGCAAAGAATGATTTGAACAAATAGGCTGGAACAGGATCCACTATAGAAGTGGCTGGTTTCATTTGGGGAACCACTTTACCAAGAGAGGACAGATCCAGTAAGGAAAATGTAGAGAAAGAGATGCCAGAAAAGTGAGAGATTGTAAAAGAAGAGCCGGGTGCAACAGCAGTATTACATTTACGAGCAAAGTCAATCTTAGACCCAAACAAATCAAGAAATGCATTAAAAAGGTAGGTTGAAGTGGGCAGAGTGGGCAGATTTAAAACCATGTTTCCTTTGAGCAGTTTATTAATAGTTTGAAATAGTTTACGAGGATTTCTTTGCTCATTGACAATTATCTGAGAGAAGTACTGAGACAGGACACCTACCAACTCTGCTTTATATTCGTGTAAATGGTCTTTTAAAGCTTGATGAATTTGCTGGCTTTTGGGGAGAGGAAAGTTGTTCAATTTGTATTTATACAGGATTCTGTTCAACAATCCTGGGTCTATTCTGTTATATTTGTTATTTCATGAAGCACCAAATAGTAAATGGTGATTTCTGGAGGTTTTTCATGCAGTGATTTTAACTACACAATAATTCCAGTTTTTCCAGAGGGCCTGAAGGTCACAAGCATCCAATATTGATTTTGTCCCTTGTGCATTATTTCTCCTGACTCTTGGACAATTTAATAATATTTTATAGTGTATATGATGCAATATTCAAAGTTGAACATTATTCTGAAAGTTACACAGTTTGACACACAGTGTTTCCAGTTTGGTGAACTTCTACCTCTTTAAAACACTCTTTTTTTTTAAAAACTCAATCATCCTAATGACCGGTTGGAAAATAACCCAATAAGTTTCAAAATGTTCCTTCAGCCATTTATTTTAGTAACACTTACTTCTCCAGGCTTTTGTTGACCCACACCAACTTTTAAAAAAATGTGTTGCTGCCATCAAATAAAAAATTACCTTATTTCTTCCTTAAAAGAATATAGTTAAAATTAGTTGTTTATCAGTTTAATCATTTGTAATGCTTTCTTTAAACTGGGTTTATAGTATTCGCCAATCATTGCATTCTGTTCTTATTTTACAGAGTCCCAACCCATTTGAAATTAGCGTTTTTTCTAAGAAATGCTAACATGCAGTTGATATAGGGGGAGAGAAGTAAGATTAATATGAAAGGCAGAAAGAAAAAGCAGGAAAACTAATCAATGTGCCAGAAATGAAGTCAATGTGGCATGACCACTGGCCAACCTCCCAGGACCACAGCTAAGCACAGTGATAAGGGCAAGCACTTTCCTTTCAAAAACACCTTTCTTTTCACCAATAAAGATTATACATCCCTGCTATTTCTTTCGAATAAAAAATATAGTAACAGAAAATAAATTCATGCGTCTATTATGCCTATTGAATAACTCTATTTTGAGTCTTAACATATTGTTATGCCACGCCCATTTATTTTACACATGCGTTTAAAAAAAGAAATAGGTATATTTCTATTACGGCATTCATATATACACTGTAGATGTTAAAACTCATTGCAGAGCAAATGTAATTTATAACAGAACAGAATATAAAATTTTAAACCGTGCAATATTGACCTAATAAGTTGCAAATTGGTCCTCCAGCTGTTCCTTATATGTACATTTAACTTTTCTGGCCTCTTATTAATACCTGTCCCAACTTTTTTTGAATGTGTAGCTTTAATGAAATCCAAAATGAGCCAAAATTTGGCAAGACATTTCAAAATGTCTCACTTTCAACATTTGATATGTTATCTATATTCTATTGTGAATAAAATATAACTTTATGAGGTTTGTATATTATTGCATTCCTTTTTTATTCACAATCTGTACAGTGTCCCAACTTTTTTGGAAATGGGTTTGTAGTTTGGTTAACAATTTTGTAGTGTTTGCACTATTTTCATGGTCAAACATAAATGAATGATCATACATAGAGGGATTAAGCAGCACAACGGAGTGTGATATACAAAAATATGCAGCTACATTTTAATTTTCAAACAACCCAAATAATACAACATGCCATGCTTTTTAAAGTCTGCAGAGACTTGCTTCAAGAAATAGTATTTTGTTTAAAAACATGTACATGTTCATAACCATGTATAATCTATTCAGTGACGGGCTGTGAGGGCCAACAAGGCCTCCTCTGCAGCCTAAACACTTTCACAATCATTGACTTATGTTTTAATATATTTTTGGTCATTTATATATTTAATTATTCCCAATAGTCTAATATCTTCATCTCGTAGCTTCTCTCTGGGTTGTGCTGCTTCTGAGTGTATGTTTTGAGTTGTTTTAAAAGGAAAATAATACGATTTTGTAAACTTACAAGGCCAATTTCATGATGGAATTCTCAAGAAAAGCTTATCATGAGAAAAGTTTGGCCAAAACAATTCTTAAGCTTTTTCATAAACCATTCAATACCTTCATTATACAGAACAAATTTACCAATATTCACAAAGGGTAACATTGATGCTTCCGCTAGAGATGATGTATGTGGGTGTGCAGGTGTGGCTGCAGTGAAAGGAGACTTGTGTTAATTTGCTTTTTTTGTTTTAGTAGTTTAGTTTAGTAGTTTATTCTCACTGCAAGAGATACCTGTTTGTGATGCAGCGTTCTGTTATATTGTATTTCTGTATCATATGTCATGACACCTCTGAAGGCCTGGGTGTGAAATGCAGGGCCCGCCACTGAATCTATTACATTACACTCAAAACCAGGCTTGCATTTTACCCACGATCATGTTAAATTAGTTTAGACCTTGAATATAAGAACAGTCTGGTTAGGAACGTAATATGATAAGCAATTATCCCTGTAAAGTTGTTATATAATATTGATAATTTTGCACCATTATTTGATTTAATAGCTTCCATTCAATGTACATTTCAATAATTCACATGCTTCATGCTTCCACAATGGTTCATATGCTTCATGGGTTCACTTAGGACTACCTGGATATTGTCCATTTTGTTGCTACAAATCCAAAGGGACTTGTTGTGCAGCACAAAGTAATGTTCCAGTGGGGGGGCTTATGCTTTTAAGGGTACTAAAGCTATGAATGTCCGATTGGGAAAACAGAACAGAGGAGAATTTTTTTAAATAGCCATGGCATCAGTGTATAAAATATCTAGAGTTCCTGTGCTGTGACTGTTCCATGTCCTGGAGAGGATAAGCCAGTTTGCCCCTGTTGGGACGGAAGTCGGTTAATCCAAGGTATGACCTGTGCTTCAGGAGTAATGAACTGTGTGGGACGTCCTTGGGGGGAAAGTGGACTAAAGATATTGCCCGTTTGTGGCAAAGCCATCATTGACTCGATGAGACAGGTAAGGTGTCTTGTTACTCTGCCCAGTTCTGCTACTTCCTGTCCAAGGGAACGTATTGCCTGCAATACATAATCATAAATTACAACTACATGTATACACACAATTGAAACCACTAGTTCTATTAGTTGTGGTTCCAATAAGTTTTTTGTATTTAATGTTGCAACATACACATGGGGTAATTTGTTTGGAAAATATTCAATATTTTAGAAATCTGGTTAAAAGGACATTATTAATTAGATTATAGTTATGTTTTAAAGGTTTTTTATGGTAGAAAATGCATATTTATCAAGCATATTAACATTCTACAAAGTTTCTGAGAGGATATCATTTGGACATCAGACAAATCTGGAGCTTTTAGGCAAGGCACATCAGATATATGTTCACAGATATATTAAGCTTTAGACAAGAACACAGTGCATATTATGAAATTATATATATATATATATAAAAAAGGAAAAAAAGATTTAATGAAACCAGATGTTCTGTTTCTAGGAAGATGCAGCTCTACCTCTGCCATGTAAATCTATATTCTATGTGACTCTTAGGACACGCCTCGGTCTCCGGAGTGTTGTGATACGCAATATTCATGTAGCAGCAGTGGTGCTGAGAGAACGCGCTTGAGAAACTGTTCAGCGAGTATAAAATATTGGTCACTTTATAAATAATAAGTGTAGCATATCTATTAATAAATATATATTTAAAAGTAATTTAGTACATATTCAAATATGTTATAAACTGCATCACGATACAAATGACAACTTGAATACAATGCACACTTTTTAATTTGATGCACTGATGTGAATCTTACTATCCTTAAAGAGGAGGCCTGGGCTGCAGTCTTCTTACAGAAAGCTTCTGACTGGAAATGGATAAGGAAGGAGAATACTTTTGTTTCAGGACATGTTAACAACTGAAGACTTTCTCTTTTACCAGTATAAGGTTTACCAGAATTACGTTTTCTTCTTTCTTCTCATAATCTTCTGGGGTAGTTGTCAGTGGAAGCTTTAAACACATCAGAAATCCGAAGTTTTTCTTCCTGATTAAAGGACTTTATCCTGTAATGGATAGTGTCGAATGAAATATTATTACGCTTAAAGTTAAATAAGAACACTTATTTAGCCAGGTAGATGCATTTATAGAGGTCATAATGGATATTTTGGCAAATCATTACAGCAGGGACGCCCAAACTAGGGCTTGTGGGTGGAGGAAATTGCCATTGGCAGGACAGATATAATTTCTAATGTTATTTTTTTTTATTTCTAAGAAAATATAAATTTATTTGATTTAGCCCAGTTTTTAAAAAAAACAACTAACTTTTGTAAAATCGGGAGCAGATTCACATCTCTCGCTAGAGGACACTGATAGTGGAAGCATGTGGCTGTATTGCTGAATAGCTGTATTGTCATTTATTAATGAGATTTGATGATTCATTATATTACAAGTTTCGATGAACTAGAATCATTTTTAAATATTACACTAGTAGTTTACAAAGTATCTATTCCTTTATTTATAAATACTGACATCATTAATGAACCATGCAAACTTTATTTTGAATATAATACAATATTTCTGGCCTTTGACCCTTAAACAATGTTGACTTTTGCCCTGTCAAAGGGAACATTTTAACTGTGGTTAAGCCAGCAGCATCTTGAAAATACACAGTTAAGCCAGCCGATGTAAAGACCCTCCAGAAAGGCGTTTCCGTTATTAAAAAAAAACAAAACAAAAACAAAGAGACAAAATTATCAAAGCACAAATAATACAATTTCTTGTTTGGTGTAATATAATGTGTGTGTGTGTGTGTGTGTGTGTGTGTATATATATATATGTGTGTATATATATATATATACACGTGTGTGTGTGTGTGTGTGTGCGTGTGTGTGTGTGTGTGTGTGTGTGTGTGTGTGTGTGTGTGTGTGTGTGAATAATTAGCAGGAATAAAGTAATGCCATTATTTGTATCTGAAAAAAGAAAGACAAAGGTTGCCTCCTAAGACCACCCTGAGCCCAAGGCAGCATCCCAAGACTTGTCGGAGCCCACACTGGCCTCCTTAGGCTTGTCTAAAGTGTTTTTTTTATTTGGTTTTGCTTTAGTCTGTGTCTCACATGAGGTTTTTTGTTTCATTTATGTTCTGTCTTGGTCCTTATCTTTGTTCAAAACTGTTCCCATTTCTGTGTTGATTATTGTGTGTATACATTAGTTTGACAAAAAGGAGGGGCAAAAAGGGGGACCAACACAATATTAGGCAGAAGGTAATAACATTATGCCTGACCAGTGTATATAAAGTGCATTTAGAAAGTATTCAGACCCTCTTCACTTTAATTTTATTATGTTGCAGCCTGATAGTAAAATCATTCAGATTGATTTTTTTCTCTCACTTATCTATACTCAGTGACAAAGTAAAAACTGAAAAACTGAAATATCATATTTACTTCAGTATTCAGACCTTTACCAGTACTTGAAGTAGTTGAAACACATTTGGAAATAATTACGGCCTCGAGTTGTTTTTGCACACCTACATTATATTGTGTATACTCTTCCAATGTTAATGGCAAATCCCCTCAAGCTGGGTTAGGTTGGATAGGGGCAGTCAGTGGATAGCCACTTTCAGGTCTCTCCAGAGATGTTTAATAGGGTTCAATTGAGGGCTATGGATGGGCCACTCTAGGACATTTACAGAGTTGCCACTTCTGTGTTGTCTTGGCTGTGTGCTTTAGGTTGTTGTCATATAGGAAGGTGAACCTTCGACCCAGACAGGGTTTTACATGTACATATAATATTTTATATCATACCCAGCACTTGTTTGTGTGTTTGTGTGTGTGTACCTGGGACTGAGATTAGAGAGGTCAGATTTGGTAACTGCACTATGCTGAATGCAGAGTTCTTCATGTTGATGAGACTTTATGGTTCCACTGTGTTGGCTCAAGCTTCCATTTCTCCTACGCTCCACCTATGAGGTAAAGATAGCAAACAGTGATTTGAACAGAGCATTTTCTTAGCAGGATTTATACTTTCAAGCAACTGAATTGTTCTCCCTAAATTTGTCTCAAATCTAAGGTGGTAGTTAATCATGTGTATGAAATAAATTCACATTCAAGTTCTGTGTATAATAATGTTGGTAAAATGGCACAGTAGGTAGAATTGGAAAGCTAAACAATAGGTGTGAATGAGTCTGCAAATGTGTTTGCAATGTGCCATGGACTGGCACCCAGTGTAAGACAGTTAAAGCCTGACTTATAAATCAGTTACTGAAAATGAATGAATGATGTTTGTTTGTGCAACATACAATTATTCTGGTTTGTTATTTATTTTCCCCATGAAATGTCCAATAAACCTATCATCACCTACCCAACATTAATGTCCCATCTAGCATTCCTAATATTATCTTAATAATACACTCTAAAAAAAAACAATTCAAGGGATCTGTTCTTACCACTCAATTATATGTATTGTTGCAATATTAAATGTCTATTTGATAGATTTAGATAAATCTTCTAAGTTGCAAACATTGTTTAATGCATTACATTAACAAAAATATGTTGGTAATATCAACTTAATTTTGCAGTACAATTTCATTTTTAGTTTTAGTTTTATGTTATGTTTATACTTAACAAATCTCAAATTTCAAGCTGCAAGTAACTTAATAAAATTGAGTTAATTACATAGTTTTTCTACAACTTGAGTTAAGAGATTAAAAATTGCATGGCCTTATCCACTGGACATGCCTGTATAAGTTATGTTAAGACGAGGGAACACATCAGATGAATAATATCGATTATTATGTAAAGGTATTGTAATTAGTAATATTTTCAACTGTGTGAGGACAAATGTTGATGAGTGCTGATTGTATAGAGGTTTGGCTACACTGCAAAAGCACTTGATGCTAGTCACCTTTAGCGGTTTAATTTGAATATCTTTAATTTGTTTACCTTAGAAGTATGAATATTTCATACAACCTGATTGTGCAGATAGAAAACCAGAGAAGTGTAACCATTCTTACTTATTTTAGTAGCTGTACACTACGGCACTGTAATGTAATTTCATTAACCATTTCACAATAAAGGACTTCATTGAGCGCTGACGTGCATTATTTTATTCAAAACAAGTAAGTTTTTATTTCTTTTTTAAGTTTCAGATTTTATTTGAGATTCATGGCACCGATTTCATTAAAATATGCATTTATTTTTTTCATACAGATGTTGCTGCTAATATGAACCAATTAATACAGTAATTCTCTTTATATGATCCACAGATAAATGAAAAAGAGAATAAGAAAATAACCACAGTAAACCTTGAATCTACTAGATAGACATAGTACCAACAAATGGAAAAGCTGCAGAAGCCAGAATCAGTCAGATCAAGGAAATTCTTTTTGAGGTATGAATGTTAACAAGATATTACAGTCTCTTTCAGTATCAAATTTGAAAAACAATAAAACTACTTTTGTATAGACACAAAAAAATGTCAGCAGGTGACAGGAGGTCCTAAATTAATTTGTTTAGATATTGCATTAATCCAACAAAAAATGTTGCCTTGGCTTTTAAAATTAAATATTTTGCTTAATGAATAAGTTCTGTTTATTAATATTTCATAGTTTTTAAATCTTCATAATGGCATCAATGTTTATAATAAGCAGTGTACTTTTCCAGATAACCCTATTATTGAGTTGTGGAAATTGTGGTAAATGAAAAACTGGTAATTTTACTTTCTTTCTTTTATCATAGTTTAGTCGTAAACTAATTCAAGCATTAATTCAAGTCAATCCAGCTATATAAATAAACAATATAGCTCAATTGACAGTTTAAAAAGCATTCTGGAATTTACTTAATGATCTCTAAATTACATATCTCTAAAATATAGCTAACCTGTATTATTATTTGCTTTACAAGCCAGCATAAGCATGATGCAAATTGCCCTGGTCAGTGACCACAATCCCAGACCTGCAGCTATCGTGGTTGAATGGGCTACAATCATGAAGGGAACAGATGTCTCAAGATGCTGTTCTCTGCAGACGAGCAAGATATGAGCTAAACAACTCAAATATACATTTGAGGTCTTTCAGATGCTGTTGTTTTAAATTAATAGGATGAAAATCTATGGAAGTTCACTGTATGGAAATCTTAACTGTTTTTTAGACAGTGTAACATACCAATTGTATTGGCACTGTTGTTTTAAGTGTTAAATGTTTAGACTAAGGAAACACCAAGGTAGTATGTCTGAAACATGTGCACTGTAAAAAATAAATCCTCTAAAATCTTCGGTAAAAACTGTCAGCTGTGGTTGCCAGAAAGCTACCTTTAAAAATATGGTTAAACTGGTACTTTATATTGTAAAAAATTGTCCTGTTAATTAACGGTCAGATACTGTCAGCTTTAAATAGCTATTTGTTCATAAACTAATTGTATTATTAAAATAATAGGAGCACATTAGTACTCAGAAGGTATTTTATATAAGTCCTTGACAAAAATCTTTTAGAATTATGGAAAATCTTAATTATAAAACCAATTGGAACAAAAAATAAACATAAAAAATGGTGTCAACTTAACAAAAAGTATGTTCAAAGTTATTGTAATGAAGCACATAACAAAATATGTCTTTAAATAATAAGAAAATATTTGGGACAACTTAATTTTATGAATAATCAAATTAAAAACATTTCTTTATGTTGTCTAATATTAAGTAAGCCACACTTAAAAATAGTCCTGATGGTAAAATAAAATCTAAAACCCTTAACTAAATATAGTTTGCTGGTTACAAACAATTTCATCATTAATTGGCAGAACTCAAAAAGATTAATGGAAACCATTGGATTGATTTTTATGTTGAGCCAAAAGATTACTTTTTAGAGGCTACTCCAACATCTGTATACCTGTACAGTTATCTAATCAGTCAAGCGTGCAACAGAGCATGCAGATACAGTTCAGGTTCTTAAGTTAATGTTCACATCGTACATTAGAATGAAAACAATTGCTGTCTCTGTGACTTCAACTGTGGCATGGTCATTGGCAGAGGTGGCAAAAGTATACACATTGTTTACTTAAGTAGCAGTACAGATACTAATGTTTTAAAAGACTCCAGTAAAAGTTAAAGTACTGACTACACTTTTTTACTCAAGTTAAAGTAAAGAAGTTTGGGCTCTGACTTTTACTTAAGTAAAAAGTAGATGTTACTACTACCTGTTTTAGTCCTGCTGGAAACTGAACCTCACATTATTTCAATGTATTAATACAAAAACTGTATCCAGGCTGAACAACCACCATATAGAATACAAGCAGATAAAAGACTAAAATGACATAAAAAAAAAAAAAACTTTATTAGGTACACCTGTCCAACTGCTCGTTAATGCAACTTTCTAATTAGCCAATCACATGGCAGCAACTCAATGCATTTAGGCATGTAGACATGGTCAAGACGATCTGCTGCAGTTCAAACCAAGCGTCAGAATGGGGAAGAAAGGTGATTTAAGTGACTTTGAACGTGGCATGATTGTTAGTTCCAGACGGGCTGGTTGAGTATTTCAGAAACTGCTGATCTTATCTCTGGTTTACAGAGAATGGTCCGAAAAAGAGAAAATATCCAGTGAGCAGCAGTTCTGTGGGCGCAAATGCCTTGTTGATACCAGAAGTCAGAGGAGAACGGCCAGACTGGTTTGAGCTGATAGAAAGGCAACAGTAAATCAAATAACCACTCGTTACAACCGAGGTATGCAGAAGAGCATCTCTGAACGCACAACACGTTGAAACTTGAGGTGGATGGGCTACAGCAGCAGAAGACCACACCAGGTGTCACTCGTGACAGCTAAGAACAGGAAACAGACTACAATTCGCACAGGGTCACCAAAATTGGACAATAGAAGATTGGAAAAAACGTTGCCTGGTCTGATGAGTCTCGATTTCTGCTGCGACATTCGGATGGCAGGGTCAGAATTTGGCGTCAACAACATGAAAGCATGGATCCATCCTGCCTTGTATCAACGGTTCAGGCTGGTGGTGGTGTTGTAATGGTGTGGGGGATATTTTCTTTGGGCCCATTAGTACCAATACAACACCACAGCCTACCTGAGTATTGTTGCTGACCATGCCCATCCCTTTATGACCACAGTGTACCCATTTTCTGATGGCTACTTCCAGCAGGATTACGCGCCATGTCATAAAGCGCGAATCATCTCAGACTGGTTTCTTGATCATGAGGAGTGGGCCAATCCCTCCTGCAGTGTGTGCAAACCTGGTGAAAAACTACAGGAATCATTTGACCTCTGTAATTGCAAACAAAGGCTACTGTACCAAATATTAACATTGACTTTTTCAGGTGTACAAATACTTATTTGCAGCTGTTTCATACAAATAAATAGTTTAAAAATCATACATTGTGATTTCTGGAGGTTTTTTTTTTTTAGATTATGTCTCTCGCACCTACGATTAACAATTTCAGACCCCTCCATGATTTTTAAGTGGGAGAACTTGCAAAATAGCAGGGTGTTCAAATACTTATTTTCCTCACTGTGTGTGTATATACATATATATATATATATATATATATATACTGTATATAATATATACAGGGAGTGCAGAATTATTAGGCAAGTTGTATTTTTGAGGATTAATTTTATTTGAGGATTTAATTTGAACAACAACCATGTTCTCAATGAACACAAAAAACTCATTAATATCAAAGCTGAATATTTTTGGAAGTAGTTTTTAGTTTTAGCTATTTTAGGGGGATATCTGTGTGTGCAGGTGACTATTACTGTGCATAATTATTAGGCAACTTAACAAAAAACAAATTTATACCCATTTCAATTATTTATTTTTACCAGTGAAACCAATATAACATCTCAACATTCACAAATATACATTTCTGACATTCAAAAACCAAACAAAAACAAATCAGTGACCAATATAGCCACCTTTCTTTGCAAGGACACTCAAAAGCCTGCCATCCATGGATTCTGTCGGTGTTTTGATCTGTTCACCATCAACATTGCGTGCAGCAGCAACCACAGCCTCCCAGACACTGTTCAGAGAGGTGTACTGTTTTCCCTCCTTGTAAATCGCACATTTGATGATGGACCACAGGTTCTCAATGGGGTTCAGATCAGGTGAACAAGGAGGCCATATCATTAGATTTTCTTCTTTTATACCCTTTCTTGCCAGCCACGCTGTGGAGTACTTGGATGTGTGTGATGGAGCATTGTCCTGCATGAAAATCATGTTTTTCTTGAAGGATGCAGACTTCTTCCTGTACCACTGCTTGAAGAAGGTGTCTTCCAGAAACTGGCAGTAGGACTGGGAGTTTAGCTTGACTCCATCCTCAACCCGAAAAGGCCCCACAAGCTCATCTTTGATGATACCAGCCCAAACCAGTACTCCACCTCCACCTTGCTGGCGTCTGAGTCGGACTGGAGCTCTCTGCCCTTTACCAATCCAGCCACGGGCCCATCCATCTGGCCCATCAAGACTCACTCTCATTTCATCAGTCCATAAAACCTTAGAAAAATCAGTCTTGAGATATTTCTTGGCCCAGTCTTGACGTTTCAGCTTGTGTGTCTTGTTTAGTGGTGGTCGACTTTCTGCCTTTCTTACCTTGGCCATGTCTCTGAGTATTGCACACCTTGTGCTTTTGGGCACTCCAGTGATGTTGCAGCTCTGAAATATGGCCAAACTGGTGGCAAGTGGCATCTTGGCAGCTGCACGCTTGACTTTTCTCAGTTCACGGGCAGTTATTTTGCGCCTTGGTTTTTCCACACGCTTCTTGCGACCCTGTTGACTATTTTGAATGAAACGCTTGATTGTTCGATGATCACGCTTCAGAAGCTTGGCTATTTTAAGACTGCTGCATCCCTCTGCAATATATCTCACTATTTTTGACTTTTCTGAGCCTGTCAAGTCCTTCTTTTGACCCATTTTGCCAAAGGAAAGGAAGTTGCCTAATAATTATGCACACCTGATATAGGGTGTTGATGTCATTAGACCACACCCCTTCTCATTACAGAGATGCACATCACCTAATATGATTAATTGGTAGTAGGCTTTCCAGCCTATACAGCTTGGAGTAAGACAACATGCATAACGAGGATGATGTGGTCAAAATACTCATTTGCCTAATAATTCTGCACTCCCTGTATTTATTTGCCCAGATTGTAGGGTTTTCTAGTTGTCCTTGAAAACAACTCAAAGTTATGATGATGGTTTACGAATGACAAATTTAATGTGAGTTTTCCTGTGCATTTTATTAAAGTGCAAACAGGAAGTTTTTAATTTTTACTTCACCTTTATAGCAGTTCTACAACATATAGAAACTATCTGACTAAACCTCAGATTTTAAATGACAGCTACATACTACAGAAATTAAAAACATTATGAGCATCCTTATTTAATAAAATAGCAACATGTGGCAGCATCCCTTATATAAAAGACAAACAAAATTATAGGGAAAAAACATTAAACATTAAAATGGTTCATGAAAAAGATATAACAATAAAACATTAGATTACCTGTATGTAATTTCTTAAATTTGACGGCAAATTCTTGAAAGCCAGCACTTTTTTACACCGAACATCTCCCTTATATATGGCCATTGTTGAGGAATGTCTTTGTTTGTATTCATTTTCACATCAGTGACTCCCTCTGAATTCACATTAACCATTCCTCTTGTTACTTTAATCATTGTTAGCTGCACTTGCCTACATCTACGTCTGATAGCCAGGAAATAATACACCAGTGATATGGTGAAAAGCCGCACAATGATAGGATGATAGGCTAAAAACAGCACTCAATGAGGAGAAATAATACTAAAAGTAACGAGGATGATTTGATAATGTAAGAAGTAGAAAGTACAGATATTTGTGTAAAAATTTTATGAGTGAAAGTAAAAAGTTGTCCGAAAAATAAATAGTGGAGTAAAGTGCTGATACCAGAAAAATCTACTTAAGTACAGTAACAAAGTATTTGTACTTCATTACTTCCCACCTCTGGTCATTGGTATCAGATTTAGCTATCTGCATAAATAAGCAGGTGTACAAGTTTTCCTATTAAAGTGGACTGTGAATGTATATCACGTAAAGTTCTTAGAAATATTTATTGTATATTACATTTTATTCATGAGCAAGGTGAAAATGAAATCAGAATGGCAGTTTTTCAGTGTAAGTGCGAAGGTTTAGTCGATGTTTGAGAAATAAGGATGAATGATCCACCCCTTTCTGTGCTTGACTAATTACACTAATAACTGTCTAATTACACTGTAAAATATTTTCATAAAGTAATCTGGTAATTTTCCCAAGCTAAATAATTAAAGATCCCTCACACTGTACTTAAAGGGTGCCAGCTTTCCCCAAAGAATTCAACCATGATCCCTGGTTTTCTTCCTATTTAGCCTGCACTTTACAACCACTCTATGATTTTCCACTGTCACTTTCATCCAGCATTATTGCTTTAAGCATAACAAGAAAGGAGGTGGAAAAGATGTCTCAATATCATGATGATAATCACTCTCTCATTCTTCCTATCATTCTGCTGTTTTGGTGCCATAGTCGCCCCTAATAAGACAAATAAGCAAAGAGATGGATCATCGTTAAGGAAATGAGCCCAGAGCTATTACAGTTTACAAAGCCTTGTAAGTTTATGTGAGTGACTGAAGACAGAAATACATGCCTGTGTGTCCACTGGATTTATGATACATACACAAGCACAAAACTGAAATTTTAATAGCATAGTATCATTTCTCTGCTGTGTCTTCAACTTTGGTCTGTAACTGCACAGTGCACACAGGCAAATTGCAATAGATTGATATTTTGCAATAACAGTAAAGTCATATCTTTTTTTGGGCACATTCCTATGCCCCTCCATCAAACCCATTATTTAAAGTTCACATTTTATAGAATGCATCTACCATTAAATATTATGCATGTATTGTAATTATATCTATGCCCTGTGAATCACCGATCAGATAATAGACAATAGGAATTCTGGTAGGTTTTATGTTATAGGGCTTCTTCTTCTTCTTCTTCTTCTTTCGGCTTCTCCCATTAGGGGTCGCCACAGCGGATCAGCTCCTCTCTCAGCACCCTGCCGTACGCTTTCTCTAAATCCAAAAACACACAATGCAACTCCTTCTGACACTCTCTATACTTCTCCATCAACATTCTCAGAGCAAATAAAGCAAATTTGTTTGTATCTTAAGTAGTGAAGACTACAGCATGGGACAGAGCCCCACAGTTATGAAAGAGTCGACCAAATGGTGTATAACATGAAAATATTTCCTTATTGCATTTAACTATGTGTTTGACAAATACAAATCTTGAATCTTCTCTGTCCACAGCTGATGCTCGAACACACCCCAGTTGCCACAGTTACTTTTTTACTGACAGTTATATAGTGATACAGAAACCATGCATTAAAATTGTATTGTTTCATTGAACAGACTCAACAAGGAACCCATTCACATCTGGGTGACACTGGTAATAACCAAATCAGAGGTTATTTATTATATCCTCTGCACCATTGGTGGACGAAGTACACAAACCATAGGGTTGAGTTAAAGTAGTTGAAGCACTCATTAAAATGTTATTCTAATAAAAATAAAATGCTCCCTTTAAATTTTCACTTGAGTAAATGTAAAATGTTTTTTACCTAATATGTACTTAAGTATCCAAAATACTATGATTGGTTTATGACTATAATGTTTATATTTAATCAACTTAGTTTATGTAAATGGACTCTAAGTTTACTCTTAGCAAACCAATATATGAATAGAATCATTTAAATTCGCAAACACCTTGATTACTATTAAGATTATCTTGAGCCTAAAACATTCTTTTCATCTACTTTCAATAAATTGCACTAATAAGGCCACGGGTGTTGTGGCAAGTAAGAGTCAGGAGAGTCTTCCATCATTTATTCCACTCAAAATGTTCTGCTTTCTGGTAAACTAACGGTGAACTGTATATTCTTGGCAAGTAGATACCACCAAGCATCAATCAAAAGAAGTTCAAAACAGAGCGTGCACTGATTGGTGGCTTGCTATGTGCATAACCAGTTATGTTTTTATCCACTTATAAAAAAAATATATATATATTTTACAAAAAGGTAGTTGAGTAGAACATGTAATATACTGTAAGTGCATGTAAGCAAAAAAGCTACTTAGGTACAGTAATGAAATACATTTACTTAATTACTGTCGACCACTGATCAGAAGCAGTGAGATTTCTAATTGATCAGAATTCCAACCACAAGTCAATCCTGGTCCTGGTTGAAATAGACCAGGTAGGACTGGAGAGCAAAGGGGACAGGACCACTGGTATCTCAGGAGCAAATGAACATGCCAACAGAGAGAAAGAGAAAACGAGCGAGCGAGCGAGAGAGAGAGAGAGAGAGAGAGAGAGAGAGAGAGAGAGAGAGAGAGAGAGAGAGAGAGAGAGAGAAAGATTAAGGACTGTGTATATGGTGCAAGTAGGAACTCCAGCAAGACTTACTATGAAAGCATAACTTATGACCACAAACCTTTGAAAAGTAGGTGTGTTGGGTCATAATAGACCAAACATTTCCTCTTTACTCTTTCCTGCTGCTAAAATACAATAAAATATGCTTCTAAACAGTATGTAATGTTTGCAATGTACAGTGGTACCTCGACATACGAGTGTCCTAACATACGAGTTTTTTGAGATACGAGCGGTCACTCTGTCGATTTTTTGCTTTGATACGCGAGCAAAAACTTGAGATACGAGCTCGAGAGGCTGCTGCAAGATGCCAAATCAAAGCCAGAAAGTGAAGATTGTAAAGAAAATGAAGATAGTGTTGCATTAGAGGGAAAATGAGAGCTGTTACTTTAAGGCTACTATCTCTGGATATTGAAGTACAGAGTAAAATGCATTATGGGTTGTGTAGTGCGGGAAAGAAGTGTGCGGGCTGGATGTTTTTCCTGTGTGCGATTTATATGATTTGTGTTCTGCAGTGCGATCGGTTAATCCAAGTTTATCCACCTGGGCGTTATATTATACTGTAACCCTGCGAATCTATCTTCATAAAAACAAGTAAAGTGGTTATGCATCGGCTATCCATGTTGTCCATCTTATCATTCCACCAGCATAAACTAATGAGTTGTTACGCTGCCGCCGGGAAAAGTTCAAGCGGATAAGTAACAATAAGCAAAGAAGAAAAAGTAAAACATTTAGAGTTTAGGGATACGTAGTGTGCAGAAGTGATTAGTAAAAAATGAGTTTTCCCTCCGCCTCCGCAAACTCACACACACACACACACACACACACACACACACACACACACACACCACCAGTGTTTTCGTTAGCTCAAGTCGTCTAATCTCTAAGGAAAATACACTGAATAAAACCTTGTTATATCTTTACATTCTCTTTTATTATGTTTTTATACAATATTTGTCATTTATAAATAAATTTTTCTTATTCAAAAACTCGTAACAAAAACAACTGGGGTGCATTTTGGGGGCTGGAACAGATTAATGGCATTTCAATTAATTTCAATGGGAAAATTTGCTTTGAAATACGAGCATTTTGACATACGACCAAGGTTACGGAACGAATTAAACTCGTATGTTGAGGTACCAATGTATATACTGTTCATTGTCTTCAACCATTAAATGTGTCAGGGAGCTCCCTGGTTCTTCTCCCGTGCGTGCCCCGCCCGCACGGAGCTCATTGCCGGCTGACTAATCACACACACCTAACTCTCATTTATGCGCTCATCAACAACCCATACATAAACCCCTCATTCACCCTCACTCCCTGTCTGTTATTATCTATGGTTTGGCTGTGCATTCCACAATTCTCCTGTGAGTGTGCTCCCGGGAATTTTTTTGGGAGAAGCTTCAGAGTGCCGCGGCTTTCTGCTCCAGGTTAACCTCTATATAGAGATGCAGCTGCAGCGCTTTCCAAGGTAGCGTTTCTCATCTCACCTCGTTCGGAAGAGCGCTAGCGTGGGCTCAATTGTTGTGGAATGCGGCCAGTCCGGTGATAAACGTGTATGCCGAGTTCACCACGCACTTTCTCAAGGTTTTCCGCGCCGCTTCTAGGGTCCTAACCACAGCCGACCAGCTGCTCAGCTTGCGTCAGGGAAGTAATGACATCACGACTTACAGCCTGCGTTTCCGGACTCTGGCAGCATCTAGTGGCTGGCTCGGCAGGGAACTTCATCTCTCAAGCCTGCTTCGACCTGCTACGGTTCCCCCGAGAGAGGGGTTCTCAGGACTTAGCTGTCCAGATCATCCAGGGATGCCAACTGGGTCGGGGCTGGGTGAAGTACTGTGCGCCGCTTGTTACTCTCCAGGTGGGGCTGTTCCATCTTCCCGACATCCGGTTCATGGTGCTCGACGACTCAACTGTCATCGTGATCCTGGGAAGGCCCTGGCTAAAACAACATGCCCCAGAATGCTCCTGGGACCCCTGCTACATTTTAAGATGGAGTACACACTGTAAGGAACACTGCCTCTCCCAGCTTCCATTACGGGTCCCCAAAGCTTTGGTAGGCGCTACCAGGGTGTCCAGATCTACATGAACCTCTCAAAGTGCGAGTTCCACCGTGAGGAGGTCCAGTTTCTGGGCTACATCATCAGCGCACGGGGGATACAGATGGACGAAGGGAAGGTTAAGGCAGTAAGGAACTGGCCCGTCCTGGAGATGATTAAGGAGCTCCAACGTTTCCTGGGCTTCACTAACTTCTATCGTCGGTTCATCCAGGGCTACAGCCAGATCACCTCTCCCCTCACCTCTCTCCGCAGGGGTAAGGCAAGGACCCTGAAGTGGATCCAATAGGCCTTCAATGAGCTCTGCCAGTGCTTCTGCTCCACCCCTGTGTTGCGTCATCCAGACCCCGAGAAACACAGATGGCGTGGGGGTCGCCTTGAGTACCTGGTGGACTGGGAGGGTTAAGGCTCAGAGGAACGTTGCTGGCAGAATTCTATGCTGCTCACCCGTGCCGCCCGGAGCCCAGGGCCAGGGGTCGTCCTCGTAGCAGGGTCAGGCCGTCCGGTGCCGCCCCTGGGGGTGGGGGTGGTGTTAGGGAGCTCCCTGGTTCTTCTCCCGTGCGTGCCCCCCCCCTGCACGGAGCTCATCGCCGGCTTATTAATCACACACACCTGACTCTCGTTTATGCGCTCATCAACCCCTCATTCACCCTCACTCCCTGTCCGTTAATATCTATGGTTTGGCTGTGCGTTCCACGATTCTCCTGTGAGTGTGTTCAGCGTTGTGCTTCTCCTAAGCGCTCCTTACAATATTACACAGACTGCTTCTCATCCAGTTCTGGACTAGTGGACCGCGCTCCCACCGCGCATCACCGGATTACTTCCCAGTTACTGCGAGTATACGTGTTTTCTAAATATACGTGTTTTCTTCTCTGTGCTTTGACTTCGGCTTTCCGTCCCTGTCTCTTGCATAACAACATGACAATAAGAATAATTCATAATCTGTGTTTTTCTCTTTTTTTCTTTGTTTTACTCTCTGTGTAGCTTCTTATGAAATACCATTGACAGTGACACATTCTGCTCTCTTGGGCTCCCTGATCATTCTGTTACATTAAATCTATTTGTAGATCACCTAGAAACCACTTGCTGCTGCTGCTGCTGCTGAGAATGGCTTATTATGGACAGCCTCATGATGAATTTAATGTATGGCACCATTTAGAAACTATGAAGATGATGTAGTGCAATTGTTACAAACAGTTTTTTACATACATCTCCTTTATAGAACAGTTAACACAATTTGTCAGCAAAGCATTCATCTGGGCAATCACAACATTGAGCCACACAATATTTAATCAAAACTGACTGCTACGTATAGAATGCAGTCATGATGAAGTACAGCTATCCTCTCCATCTAGTCTTAGTAGATCTGAAACAGGAAAGGTCCTTAGATTTGTATGGTCAGGCCTTAAACAAACAATCAAAAAGTTTACATTTATATATTAAGTAAATGCTGTAAGAGATTTTAAAGCACTGCATGTCATATGAAGTGCACACTTCAGTGTTTGTCACCTTGTTTGTTTTTGCTTTGATTCATGGCCTGTCTTCACTCCTGTACTTTTACTGGTTATTTAATTCCTAATTCTTTAAATTTGTTTTCATCTTAGCCTTTGACTGACTTGTCTTTAAATACTCCAGTGTGTTTGTTGTATCCTTGTGAAACACTTAATTTAGTTTCTCTGCCTCTGCCTTCAGCTGCCTGACTCCGAAGCTGGAAATTATGCCAGACAAAAGACTGCATGTAATAAAATTTATAATTAGCACCTCAATGTTATGCCAGTTCCAGTTTTGTTTGGCATGTATATTAATCTGTCCACCTCTCCATGTGTCTTACTACTGTCACATTGTCATACATTGTTACTACTTGTGGGTATTTCTTTTCATTTTCTACCTATTTATCCTTGTTGTTAACTTTTTTAGGTAGAATTGGATAAATTAAATAAAACAAAATTAAAGAAGTCAATATCCATATCTCACCATATTCTGAAGACAATACTGTATGTTATTGTCTCCAGAATATGGTGGGATATGGATATTGAACCAGGATATAAAAATAAAAAAGCATGGCTTACATGGATCTCCTGCCCCTCTCTGAGGTTGTAGGTGAGGTCTTGGGTGATGTCCTGGACAAAGTGGTGTGAGTACTCAGGGTACAGGTCCAGCACCTCATACAGTCCCCTCAGATTAATGCACTGCAAATCACAATATGTCAGTGCTTTCACGTCTGCACTTGTCTTTATCACCCAGTTTTCCACAGACAAGTTGGCCCCAATCAGGTCCCCTTTACCTGCATATGCACAATATACACAATAAAGTGTACAATAAATTAATAGTCAGTTATGGCTATAGAGAAATTTATAATAGGCTTGACATTCATATATAAAACCATAATCTACAAATAGACTAAACATTTATTAAGTGTCGCAGTTCTTGAATGATGTATGTGCAATTGGATGATTTTTGTATTTCTCCATGACATTAAGTGAATAGATAGATGAGACAGTATAATGGCCTTACCGTAGTGTCAGAGGGACCGTCCTCTGTCAGTGAGATAATGAAACAGATGAGTAGGGAGTGTTTTTTCCTGTCAATGTCAAAAGACATGCAAACAAACACATACACACACATGCATGTATATACATAAAGCAAATGACAGGATGTTGGGAATTAGATTTAAAACAATTACTACTATTACTACTATTGTGCCAGTAAAATGATGTGATGTGAGAGAGCATGAACAGATCAGAATGACATTAATGTCAGGGATTGGTTTTGGTGGTAAATGCAAGTGCAAAAAACAAGATATACATAGATACTAGTGCACTGTAAATTAACGTTAAAATACTGGTAGCTGCGGATACCAGTTGTTTACTGTTAATTCTTTTGTTCTTTACCTTTATCTACTTTACACCATTTTACTGTAAAATTACCACTAAATTATTTGGCAGAAACCGACTGCACTTAAATTAGCCATCTTCTATTTGTTTATAAACTAATATTAATTTTTTTTTCATTTCACACATTTAACCCCTTTAATCCCACAGCAAAGCCTCAGTTTTAAAAGACCAATTAAATCTCATTTACTAAACAATTAAATGAGGATTAAGTGTTAGTGAACACCTGTGAACAAGCAGAATTACTGAAAAAAAAAGAAACACAAGAGCAAAGAAACTTACAGCCACAGCCATAGATGAAATCAAATGAAAAGAAGACATTAAATCTCTCACGATCTCTGCAAAGAAGGAATAAACAAACCCACATACTAGCTTACTACCTACCAGTGATATTTAATTTCTGTCATATGTGTACAAAAGCTCTAATTGAGATTTTGTGTTGTTCTTTCATTTGAAGTCACCATGATCATGAACTGTGATATAACCCTACACATACCATGAATAAATAAAAGCTTTAAACTACGGCAGTGTTCAAACACAGACATCAACAATCAGTGTATGAGTCTCAACATCAGTGACAATCAAAAATGGGAAAAAACCCCAGATCAATTCTGAACATCACAAAAAAATCTACTAAAAGGTCACAACAAACCAAAAAATACCAAAATAAAAGCAAATAAAGCAAATAGTATGACCATTAAACTCCATAATTTATTTATGGTGCAATGTATGCTGGGAGTTAATATTCGCCATTGTTAAGGTTTATGTGTTGATTCTTGATATGTCTGTGATCTAAATTAGTGCTGTAGCTCTAAAGGTTTGGAGCATAAAATGTTTCTTAAAATGTATAATAAATAAAAATATTAATTACAATTCTTTCATGATAAGTTTTCTTGGATGGTCATATTATCATAAATGCTATGAAATTAATCAGAAAGTACCCATAAAATCAAAGTTTAAATACTGATGGAAATCAATAAACAAGGTTATTCAATGATGGTAATGAAGTGTTTTTTGGTTTACTATTGATTTTGATTGTAATTACATCAACATCAATAGTTAACCAAAAACCACTTAATTGCAATTAACAAATTTACAAATGTGTTTCACAAACACAGTCAGCAATCTTTAACAGTGAGCTCATTAAACCAAAACATGAATTAAGTGCATACAGTAATGTGATGTGAGTGGTGTGATCAGCTGAAGTGCAGTGGTTGATGAGAATCACAATCATGATAAACAGCTTTTGATTTCTGAGAGACTTTGCTTACAGGTGCATCTCAATAAATTTGAATATCATTAAAAAGTTGATCTATTTTAGTAATTCAAAACAAAAGTGAAACTTGTATATTTTTAAAGATTCATTACACACAGACTGATATATTTCAAGTGTTTATTTCTTTTCATTTTGTTGATTATGGCTTACAGTTAATGAAAACCCAAAATTCAGAATCTCAGAAAATTAGAATATTGTGAAAAAGTTGAATATTGGAGACTCGTGACATCACACTCTAATCAGCGAATTAATTAAAAACACCTACAAAGGTTTCCTGAGCCTTTAAATGGTATCTCAGTCTGGTTCAGGCTACACAATCACGGTAACGACTGCTGACTTAACAGTTGTCCAGAAGACAATCATTGACACCCTGCACATAGAGGGTAAGACACTAACTTTAGGTCATCCCTAAAGAAACTGCTGTTCACAGAGCGCTGTATCCAAGTGCAGTAATGGAAAGTTGAATGAAAGGAAAAAATGTGAAATTATTCAAATTATGCTGACCAGCTTTAAAGAGATGCTGATTGAAATTTCCAACAGGACTTGGCACCTGCCAACTGCCAAAAGTACTAATACCTGGTTTACAACCCGACCCAACAACATAAAAGAGCTGAGGGCCTCTATCAGAGCCACCTGGGCTTCCAGAACATGTCAGCAGCATTACATACCGATTGCCTCGCATGCCACTGCAGTAATTCATGCAAAGGAAGCCTTGAGTATTATGTTCTAAACATGTTCATGAATATTCAACATTTGTGTGTTCAAAATCTTTTTTATTATTATTTTTTTTTTTGTTTTAAGTAATATTAAAATTTTCAAAGGTACTGAACATTTTCAAATTTTAGATTTCATTAGTTATAAGCCATAATCATCAAAATTACAAGAAATTAGCACTTGATCTATATCAGTCTGTGCGTGATGAATCAATTTAAAATACGAGTTACACTTTTTTATTGAATTACTAAAATAAATCAACATTTTAATGTTATTCTAATTTATTGAGATGCACCTGTATATACCCATGTGTCTTATTAAAATCTTAAGTTAAAAAGCAACAATACAACATGTCTTCATGGAGTTTATTTTGTGGAAATCAGCATTTTCATGCTGAATCAGCTTGGGCCTAATGTTCCAGTAAGGGGGAAATTGTAATGCTATAGCTTACAGAGAAAACAGTGGTCGAGTGCGGGTTTGTGACTCAACGGTAGAGTCGGAGGAATCAAGGATCTCACGTCTCTGTACAGTTTTATTTACGAGTGTTCTCTGCTGCAGTGAGCAATGGAAAAGATAAAAGTGGGAAAGATGGGGTCTGTAAGAGTGAGAGAAGGACATGCAGAGCAGTGTGTGTACTAAACGCTAAAAGGTGAAAGCAAATATGAGAACGTGACTGTGGCAAAAAAAACCTGATTATTTTGTTGATAACCTGTCGTCTTCCTCCCATTCCTTCCTATATGAGCCATTAAGCTCTCCACACTGATGCAAAACCTGAAAGAGGGAAGCAATTTATCCCCAAATGTTAGTGTGTCAAGTTTTTCACCACCCTCCAGTAGACACCTCCTCCTGGAGATACAGACAGACCAGGCACAGCCCTTCCAAACCCAGGTGAAAATAAAAAATAAAGATAAATTCAGCTACTGTCCTAGTAGCCATGCCCCATGTTGCTTTCAACAAACTGGGGCTGCATCGTGATGCTAAAGCACTCATTGATCTCTTTGAGTATGTAGCTAGACTCTGAGCAAATGTGGTGTGGGAGGGAAGCCTCAACCAGCCTGCATGGTGCAAACCCCTGTCAACAGATGTGTCAACAGATCTCAGTTCACCAAAGACAGGTTTGTTGCAATGTGTTTGGTGCAGATTCAGGCTGAAGCTGAGGTGTTTGCACAAATATTCTAGTTTTGATAAGGGACTATTAAAGTGGTGGTCAGACCATCTATTAATTTTGGGAATCAAGATTGGGAATCAACGTCCACATTTTAGTTGTTATTGAGGGGAATGTTCATGAACAAGTCTTGCTGTAATGTTTAGTGTGTAGGATGTGCACAGTATTGGTTTGGGAGATGTTGATAGGGCCATTAAAGTCAGTTTCACAATCAGGAAGTCACAGGGTAGAGGAAGGCTTATCCCTAGTGTGTGGTGTGTAAAACTAAAACACTAAATATTAAACAAAATATTGAAAAGCGAAAGCAAGCATGAAAATATGACTGTGGATTATTTTGTTGATTTCTGTCATTTGTCTCTCATTTCTTCCTACCTGAGCCATCAATTTCACCATACACATATTTAGAATTGAGCTGTTTGCAGCTGGACTCTGAGTGTATGTAGTGTGGGAGGGAAGCAACGGCCAGTCTGCTGGTGTGGTGGGAACCCAGGGAATTTTCAGGACCCCAATATCTTAAAGCTCTCATCTCTTCCCTGTTTATCTTATCGATTGCTCACTGCAACAGAGAACACTCGTAAATAAAACTGTATAGAGGTGTGTGATCCCTGATTCCTCTGGCTCCAACCTTCGAGTTCACAAACTAGTGCTCGACCACTGTTTTCTCTGTAAGCTGTAGCATTACAATTTCAACCTTACTGGAACATTAGCCCTAAACCTATTCTTACATGATACTACCAGTGTCCACAAAGTAAGCTCCATTAAGATATGTTGTATTACATTCGAAGTAGAAGAATTGTGCTCCACCAAGCCCTGACACACATTTTTGATATGCCTTATACATACAATAAACTTGACATTGGGCCCCACAGTGACTGGTCTAACCCTGGGGTCTTGGTGCCCAAGGCCGAATGTTGGGTCTGGTTCTGTGTGCACTATAGAAATGTTCTATAAAAGTAAGCAAGGCCTACTTTTATTTACCACTGGATATAAACAAGGGATATTAGCATGTTCCCTTGACTCTGATATCCTGTGAAAATAAAAATGGCCTTTTTCAATATGTTACACCAATTTGCCACACTTTTTTTGGTTTATTCAAAGCTCCAGCAACATTTTACTGTCTCCATAATGCTTATGTCGATGCTTATTTCAATTACATAATCATTTTCTTGAAATGATTGGCAGTAGCATTTATAACATCTCCTACTCCAGTGACTCACTCACAAAAAAGGAAGCAAGTAGAATTGCTCGTGGTATCTGGCACTTCTGTAGCTTAAGTTTGAGATGCTCCACAAACTGGGGGCGCAGATGGCGGTGAGAAATTTCCAGTTGTGACAGGGGGATGGGGAGTGTTATTATTATAAGTGTTCTCTGTTGCAATGTACAACAAGAAGGTAAAAGGAGGGGGGATGAGAGTCTCAGGAAGGTGTATGTGCATGCATGTGTATGTGTATACATACAATAAACTGAAATAAAGCAATCAAGTTTGAAATGCAGAATTTTCAAGATCAAAATATTGAATATACAATTAGATCTATTGACTTTTTTGCATAGTCTTACCACTGTCAATGGTTCTAAAGTCTGGAAACCATAATTATCACCAAATGAGGCCAGGTGTTCCCAGACTTTGCTCCCAGAATTGTTGGTTTGCTTAATTACTTCCTGCTGTGGAGGTAGTAAATGGTCCTGATTCCTATACAGTCAATGAAATGCTGTTTTAAACCCATCAAATGGAAGTTAAAAGTCTACACTTTAATTAAATTTTCATTGCTTTATTTCAAATAAATTGTGGTGGTCCAAATATTTTATAAACTGACTATACATTCAGGGTATAAGTATATACATATTAGGGATGTGCCTCTCTATAATTAAGGCTGATGCAATTTGCATCTCAATGCATATCCAACGGATACATATGAAGCCGATAAATTGTCATTCGATTCACCCATATTACGATGCAGTGCGATCCGATTAAACTTTTATTCAACACAATGCGTATAAGTGCAATACGATGCAATGGAAAAATGATGCTATGCAATTCAATATGGTACAGATATTTCACTTTTATTTCTTTGGTTCAGACAGTAAATCATATATTTGTGTGCCTTCTGACTTCTAACTGATGGTCCTTTCACAAACAGGCCTTTTTAGTGCAAAAAAAAGATAAAGAAAAAAAGAAAATGATTAAATGAAACCAGACACTGTTTTCCATTCTGTCTTCAGGAAGATTCAGCTCTACCTCTTCAATGATAATCTATATTCTATGTGATTCTCAGAACATTGTTGTGATACGTCATATTCACGTAGCAGCAGTGGTGCTGAGAGAACTCGCTTGAGAAACAGTTTAGCTAGGAGAAATCAATTTATATTGTTTACAGATTATTGTCACTTACTATATAAAAAAAGTATAGCACATCTACTAATACTTATATATAAATAATAGTTTTTTACCGATCCAAATATCTAAAAATGATGCATCACAATACAAATGCCAACTTGTTTTCGCTGCCCACTTTTTTAAACGGATGCATCACACCGTTAACTTTTATGCAGATGAAAACCATCCCTAATACATATACATATACACATACTGAACATTACCATATGCAAATGTCCATGATTAACTAACCGAGAATAGCAAGCACCATGCCATCCTTGAGCACCTCCATTGAACCAGAGCAGACAAAGAAGAGGGCCTGCAGTGCATCTCCTTGCCGCAATAGGTATTCTCCAGGCGCACAAAAAGATGTCTTTATGTGCAGTGACAGAGAGCGCAGACAACCACGACTCAGAGATGAGAACACAGCCAGCTCCAGAATTTCCTTGTTCAGGTGCATGGCAATGTCAGAACGCAGCTCATCTGGGAAGTCTTTCAGGAGCTAGACCAAAGAAATGACACTAATGTTGAAGAAACCACAGTTAAGGCACTAATTAAACCATCAGCTATTATCAAAATAATTAACAGTAACTTTATTATTTGCTGTATAGCCAGCACTATTAACACAATCTTAGATGCCAGATGCGAATGGGAAAAAATTATTTAAAATGTAATTTATTAATCTGTGAAATATACCCAATAAGATTGATTATGAACATGTACAGATGCTACCAGTGCTTTGAATTCAATTTAGTAATATTATTTAACATCTATGTGTTATGCTGTCCTAACCGAGTCAAAGAGTAAAGCACTGATGTTTTACTCTTCTTTTCAGCTTCTTTTGCAAATGTCCATTCATCACTCATCCTTCCAGCCTGACTAGAGCCTGTCACACCCTGATCTGCTTCACATACTCATGCCCTCACTCTCACACTCTTCCTTTACTCCCTCTCTTCCCTTCTGTCAAAGGTCCATTTATTATTCATAACTCTGTGATTTAGCTAGGTGTTTATATTCCATCTTATTTCTCTTCACTGCTGTTGCTTCTGGTAAAGAGTCTCTGGGTTCAAATGCAGAAACTCTCCTTTACACTTCTTCATTACCTGAGCACAATTTAAAACAGCATAATTATTATAAAATATTTACATGAATATTTTGGGTTTATGCTTTATGTTAAGTATGGTTTCACTAAAAATTATGGCATAGTGAATACTGGCTAATCTCTCCCCTGGTGCTGCATCGTCCCTTAAGGGGAACTGCCCACCAAATCCCTTCAAACGTCCTCAGCTATGGTGGGCAAAGTTTATACAGCAGCGGGTCAAGCTGGTGGCTGTTTGCATATCATGGCGGTCCGGCAAGCCTACCAGGCTGACCTTTCTTAAGGAAATAGATTAAGGAGATGAAAGGAGACATGACAACATCTTAGAGCTGCATCATGCTACAGACCAGGCTCTCAGGGCCACAAAGGACATCGCTAGGGCCATCGGCCCATCTATTGCAGCCTTGGTGGTGGCTGAGAGGCACCTTTGGCTGACCCTGTCTGAACTCTCTGACAGGGACTTTCGACTGTGCGAAAAGACCCTAGGCGGCATTTCAGTGCTTCCTCGCTTGCTCTCATGGGGCTGCTCTGTGGGCATAGCCCCAGCCCAGTACGAGTGGGCATCAAGAAGTCCCGACTTTTATTTAGGCCGACTTTTCGTAATACATGGACACTAGAGACAGCTGTGTTCATGTGTATGACCACCAGACGCTGTTACGGTACAGGAATCATGCAACCACTAATCTGCATGACCTGAAGCCGGTGGCCGGAAGAGGGGATGTCCGAAGCGCTGCTTGAGGAAAGAGAAGCATGACAAGTGGTGGGTGTCTGTGCTAGGCTGAATGCTAACCCTAGCAAACCGAACACACTGGATCTTGTTTACACAAACATCCCCGGCACGTATCATGCGGAGCTCCACCCCCATCTTGGCTACTCAGAACACATCTCTGTTAAGCTAATTCCAGCATACAGACTGCTCGTCAGACGCTCAAAACCGGTTCTGAAACAGGTGAAAACCTGGCCAACAGGAGCCACCTCTGCTCTTCAGGACTGTTTTGAGTGCACTGACTGGGACATGTTTAGGGAGGCAGCAATCAATGGCAATTCCATCAACTTGGACATTGGATGACGTGCCCATCTTCAAGACCATCACTACATGCTCTAACCAGAAGCCATGGATGACCGCAAAAGTACGTGCGCTGCTGAAACATTAGGACTCTTCCTTCAAAACAGTGGACAAGACGGCCTTGATAACAGCAAGGGCCTGCGCACGCTAAGAGAATCCACGACCACTTCTAGTACAGCCTAGACATCTGGCGCTTGTGCCAGGGCATCCAGGCAATCACAAACTACAAGACAACACCTGCTTGTGACCTTGACTTCTCCCTACCAGATGCACTGAACGACTTCTATGCCTGGTTTGAGGTACAAAACAACGTGGAGGCATGGAAGACCACCCCTCCTCCCAGTGACCAGGTGCTCTGTCTAACCACAGCTGAAGTAAGGAAAATTCTATGCAGAGTTAACCCACGGAAGTCTGCTGGACCAGACAAAATTCCTGGCAGAGTGCTCAGGGAATGTGCTGAACAGCTAGAGGATGTCTTCACCGACATCTTCAACATCTCTCTGAGCAGCAACATTGTTCCTACATGCCTCAAGACAACTACCGTCGTCCCTGTGCCGGAGAAGTCTGCTGTCTTCTGCCGCAATGACTATTGTCCCATCGCGCTCACACCCATCATGATGAAGTGCTTCAAGAGGCTTGTCATGAGGCATGTCAAGACCCAGCTTCCACCCTCACTGGACCCTATGCAGTTTGTGTATCATCCAAACTGTTCCACGGACGATGCCATCTCAGCAACCCTCCACTTGGCCCTCACCCACCTTCAACACATTTATTTCTCAGCATGTGATCAATAATCTGAGTCTCCTGGGCCTGAACACCTCCCCTTTGCAACTGGATCCTGGACTTCCAGACTGGGAGACCTCAGTCAGTTCGGATCGGGAACAGCATCTCCAGCACCACCAAACTGACCACTGGGGCCCCTCAGGGCTGTGTGCTCAGCCCACTGCTGTTGACTCTGCTAACTCACGACTGTCTAGCAATGGACTTCAGGAGAAGTCATGCTTCCAGCATTAATGCATTTCCTCTCGGACCTAAGGGGCCATTATGTGCTGATCTGGATGGACAACACATCTGTGGTCTCTTACATCAACCACCAGGGGGGCCTGCCCTTTCACCTCCTTTTCAAGCTGGCATGACATATCCTCCTGTGGGCCCAAGGAAAGTTGCTCTCACTGAGAGCACTATACATCCCAGGGTGCTTGAACCAGAGAGCGGACGGTCTTTCGAGGCCAGGCCAGCAATGGTTTGCCAACCTAGTAAACCTTCTCTAACACCCTCCCTGGGAGATTAATTTCAATTCAATTTAATTCATTTTTATTTGTATAGGACTTTTGACAATTAACGGTGTCTCAAAGCAGCTTTACACAGATAATGCGGTCATAAAAATTAATAAGATGTTCTTTATAAGTTTAAGTTGTCATCCCTGATGAGCAAGCCAGTGTAGTCCTGAGTCAGTGTAGCAGACTGTTGACATTAACTACAGTCCAATTCCATCTTCAAAGTATCCCAGTTCACAGAATATTCTAAATATTCCTCTAGATCTGCTCCTTTAACTAAGAAAAATCTACTTATAAAAGACTTGACTAAATAAATATGTTTTCAGCCCCGACTTGAACAGCCTCGGCTTTATAAGAAAAAGATATGCCCCCTGCTGTAGTCTTCATAATTTGTACTAACAAATAGCCTTCACCTTTTGATTTAAGTAGGCATGGGGGATCATATTGGTAAAGAAGTTCACTCAGAGACTGTGGTGCAAGACCGTTAAGTGCTTTATATGTCAGAAGTGGTATTTTAGGGAGCCAGTGTAGACTGATTAAAACAGGGGGTGATGTGGTTATATTTTCTAGATCTAGTAAGGACCCTTGCTGCTGCATTCTGAACTAACTGAAGCTTATTTATGCACTTACTTGAACAACCAAGTAAAGCATTACAGAGTCTAATCTAGATGTAACAAAAGAATGAACTAGTTTTTTTGCATCCTGTAACGGCATCATATTTCTAATTTTAGCAATAATTCTAAGGTGAAAGAATTCACATTATTATTTACATTAGCATCAAAGGAAAGACAAGGGTCAATAATCACGCCAAAGTCTTTGACTGCTTTACGACTGTTCCTCCCAGGCAAAATCTTCTGTCTCAGGCAGGGGGCACTTTGCGTTACCCCTGCCCAAGCTGTGGAGGCTGTGGCTGTTGCCCCTGAGGGGCCACAGCTCTTTGCCTTTATTCTCTCAGCCAAGGTGGTAGAGACCATTCTCAAATCCAAAGCTCCCTCCTCCTCTTTGCAGCTTGTCATGTTCCGCTTGCTGAACAGTCTCTGGTGAAGTGGCATGTTTTGTCCGCGGTACTCTGAGGCCTCAGTCTCAGATGTGACCCAGAGTACCTTTGTGGGACATGGCTGTAGTTCTGAAGGCCCTGTCTAAACCTCCTTTTGAGTCCTGGAGACTTCTAACAGTCAAGACTGATTTTCTACTGGCCATCTCTAAATTAAACTTCACAGCCTTTGCCTGACCCCCCTCCAGTCTGGAGCTCACCCAATGTCTTTTAATGACCCAGGGTATGTCTCTAAGGTGCCCTCGGCTCCCCCATGACCAGTTGTGCTTCAGGCATTCTATCCTAATCCTTTTTAGGCCCCCAACCAGGAGAAGCTTAACTGGGTGTGCCGATGCAAGAACTGGAGTCAAGTCAAGTCAAGTCAAGAAGCTTTTATTGTAATTGTAACCATATATAGCTGATGCAGTACACAGTGAAATGAAACAACATTCCTCCAGAACCCAGGTGCTACATAAAACAACATAAAACAACATAAAACAACAGTCACAGAAACAGAAAAACACAGGGCCAAGAACTAGTAGAAAAATCCTTGCCACATAAAGTGCATGTGTGCAACCTGGTGCTAACAGTGCAAAAAGACAACACAAGACAGTGCAAGACAACACAGGACAGTGCAAGACAATACACAAAACACAAAATAGCTCCGCCTGTAAACCTGTCGTAACAAAATAAGGTGAACAGTAGCAGAAAAATGTAAACAGAATATTGTGCACATAAACAAATAGCAGCAAAGGAGCCCTTGTTGTCTAGGTGGGTGAGGGCCAGATGAAGGGTTGTGGAGATAGCATCGTCCGTGGATCGTTTTGGACGATATGCGAACTGCATAAGGGTCCAGTGTGGGTGGAAGCTGGGTCTTGATGTGCCTCATGACGATCCTCTCTAAGCACTTCATCACAATGTGTGTGAGTACAACTGGACGATAGTCATTGAGGCAGGAGACAGTAGACTTCTTCAGCACGGGAATGAAAGTCGTCGTCTTGAGGTATGTAGGAACAGTGGCGCTGCTGAGGGAGATGTTGAAGATGACGGTGAAGACATCCGCTAGCTGTTGTGTTTCCTCACTTAAGCTGTGGTTAGACAGAGCATCTGGTCATTAGGCGGAGGGATGGTCTTCCTCGCCACCATGTTGTTCTGCACCTCGAACCAGGCTTCTGGTTGGACCGTGTGGTGATGGTCTTGGAGATGGTCACGTCATCAATGCACTTGCCGATGTAGCTGGTCACTATTGACGTTTACCCCTCCAAGTTGATCGCCATTGGTTGCAGCTTCCCTGAACATGTCCCAGTCAGTGCATTCAAAGCAGTCCTGGAGAGCGGACATGGATCCTCTGGCCAGGTTCTCACTTGCTTTCGAGCTGGATTGAACGCCTGCTAAGTGGTCTGTATGCTGGGATCAGCATAACAGAGACGTGGTCTGAGTACCCGAGGTGGGGGCGGGGCTTCGTCCTGTATGCACCCCGGATGTTTGTGTGAACAACATCCAGCGTGTTTTCTCCTATGGTTGCAAAGTCCACATTCTGGTGAAATTTGAAAAGCACAGTCCTGAGATTTGCATGGTTGAAATCTCTGGCAACAATAAACAATCCGTCAGGGTGTGTGTTTTGTAGATCGCTAATGGTCCAGTAGAGTACGCTGAGAGCTTCCTTAGCATTAGCGCTATAGCACAATAGCAGTGATGAATTTCAGGGGTAAATAAAAAGGTCTACATCTTACAACAATAAACTCCAGCAGCGATGAGCAGTAGGTGGAAATGAGGACAGAGTTCTTACACCATTCCATGTTGATGTGAACACACAGACCGCCGTGAGTCCTACCGCACAGAGCTGCATTTCTGTCGGCACGAAACACGGCTTGCCCGTCCAGCTGAATGGCGGCATCCAGAACCCTGTCGATCAGCCACGTTTCAGTGAACACAAAAACGCAGCAGTGTCTGTACTCAGGCCGAGTAGCTTGTTGGAGTCTGATGTAATCCAATTTATTGTCCAGGGAGCAAACATTTGCCAGCAGTAAAGATGGTAGAGCGGGCCGGCTAGGGTTAGCTTTTAGCCTAGCATTAGCACCCGCTCGATTTCCACGCTTCCACTTTCTCGCGCAGGGCTTTCTCCTCCATCCATCCGGTGCAGGCGACGCCGAGGTCTGGAGGCCTGGTACTCGAAGCATGCCGAGGTCCCGTGGCTTCTGCCGCAGGTCATCATTCATCACCGATGTCCATGTGTTGTTTAAGGCGGGCTACAAAGTGAGCACCATTTTTCAAAGTAGCACCATTTTGGGTCAAGTCAAGTTTCTCCTCCATCCATCCGGTGCAGGCGACGCCGAGGTCTGGAGGCCTGGTACTCGAAGCATGCCGAGGTCCCGTGGCTTCTGCCGCAGGTCATCATTCATCACCGATGTCCATGTGTTGTTTAAGGCGGGCTACAAAGTGAGCACCATTTTTCAAAGTAGCACCATTTTGGGTCAAGTCAAGTCAAGTCAAGTTTATTTGTATAGCGCTTTTCACAACAGACATTGTCTCAAAGCAGCTTTACACAAATCAACAGTGATGGTGAATGGTGCGAATTTGTCCCTGATGAGCAAGCTGTGGCGAATGTGGCAAGGAAAAACTCCCTTAGATGTTATGAGGAAGAAACCTTGAGAGGAACCAGACTCAAAAGGGGAACCCATCCTCATCTGGGTGACATCAAGAGTTTGATCATAAATTTTTCCAACAATACAGAACACTGGACAGTGAGAACTAACATGAGTACTGGAGTATAAGATTATAAGTGATGTTCTTTCTGCAGTCTTAAACAGTCTTTATGGTTAATAGCTCCTAGTTTTATGAGCTCAGCATTTTTGATCACCACAGATCCAGCATCAGCTTCTCCATGCCAGAGCCTTAACACTCCAGGAGGTCCAATGTCAAAACTCCACACATGTAGCGGGATCCAAATGACACTGGTACGTCTCTAGATGGTTCGGGATGTTTGCGAGTTCGGCATCTACTTCTTCAAAGGTCCGTAATCACCAAGAGGGGGAGGTGACTGGAGCTGGCCACCTCAGGGTGTCTCGGGATGGGGAGAGAAAGAGAAGCAGTGGAGAGGAATTAGCGTAGCTGCTGTTCATGATATTAACAGCACAAGTTGATAATGTGCATGTGATCAGATGTTCTGGAGCACAAGGTTATGATGTGATGTGTGTTATGTGTAGGCTTTGCTAAAAAGATATGTTTTTAATCTACACTTAAACTGGGAGAGTGTGTCTGAACCCCGAACACTGTCAGGAAGACTATTCCAGAGTTTAGGAGCTAAATGTGAAAATGCTCTACCACCTTTAGTGGACTTTGTTATTCTACGAACTACTAGAAGCCCAGAGTTTTGAGATCTCAGGGAGCGTGGCGGATTGTAGCGTGTTAAAAGACTGGATAGATAAATGGGAGCCAAACCATTTAGTGCTTTATATGTGAGAAGTAATAATTTGTAGTCTATTCGAAACTTAACAGGAAGCCAGTGTAGGGACGATAAGATCGGGGTTATGTGATCATATTTTCTTGACTTTGTAAGAACTCTGGCTGCTGCATTCTGGACTAACTGAAGCTTGTTTATTAATGACGCAGGACATCCACCTAGTAACGCATTACAGTAGTCTAATCTGGAGGTCATGAACGCATGAACGAGCTTCTCTGCATCCGATATGGACAACATATTTCTTAGCTTAGAAATATTTCTAAGGTGAAAGAAGGCTGTTTTTGTAACTTGATTAATATGATTTTTGAAAGACAAGTCGCTGTCTAAAATAACACCTAGGTCTTTTATCGTTGAACTAGTGTTTACAGAACATCCGTCTAAATGCAGGTTAAGATGCTGGAGCGTCTGTATACTAGTTTTAGGGCCGATGAGCAAAATCTCAGTCTTATCGGAATTTAAAAGTAGAAAGTTATGGGTCATCCAATCTCTTATTTCCTTAACACACTCAGTTATCCGGGTTAATTGAGCTGTATCGCCTGGTTTAGATGAAATATATAGCTGAGTATCATCAGCATAACAATGGAAGCTAATTCCATGCCTTCTAATAATATTTCCTAACGGGAGCATGTATATTGTGAAGAGCAGGGGTCCTAGAACTGAACCTTGCGGCACACCATAATTTACTTGCATTAGCCTGGATAGCTCTCCATTTAAATCTACGAAATGGTAACGATCGGACAGGTAGGATTTAAACCAGCTTAATGCCTGTCCCTGAATGCCGACGTAATTTTGTAAGCGATCTAGGAGGAGATCATGATCTATAGTGTCAAATGCAGCACTAAGATCTAGTAAAACCAACAGCGAGATGAAGCCTTGGTCTGAAGCTAAAAACAGGTCATTAGTTATTTTAACTAGGGCAGTTTCTGTGCTATGATGGGGTCTAAAACCTGACTGAAATTCTTCAAATATATTGTTCTCTTGCAAGTAGGAACATAACTGGGCAGCGACAATCTTTTCTAAAATCTTAGACATAAATGGGAGATTTGAAATTGGTCTGTAATTTGATAACGTGTTTGGATCCAGATTAGGTTTTTTAATGAGGGGCTTAATAACTGCTAACTTGAGGGATTTAGGGACGAGTCCTAACGATAGTGAGGAGTTAATAATATTCAGAAGTGGTTCACCAGTCGTATATAACACTTCCTTCAGTAGTTTAGTAGGAATTGGATCTAACTGACATGTTGTCGATTTAGCTTTGGCAATAACATTATACAGCTCTTCCTGTCCTATACATGTAAAACAGTGGAGTTGTGGAGTTGAGGGTAACACTGTCTCAGGAGATGCTGTCAGAGGTTGAACTGCCACAATTGTTTTTCTAATGTTCTCTATTTTTTCAGTGAAGAAAATCATAAAGTCCTCACTACTAAACTGTGATGGAACACAATTTCCAGAGCCCTGATTTGTTGTAAGCTAAGCTACAGTACTAAAAAGGAACCTGGGATTGTTTTTGTTATTTTCTATAAGTTTGCTCAGGTGTTCAGCTCTAGCAGCTTTTAGCGCCCGTCTGTAGCTAAGCATACTGTCCTTATATGCAATTCTAAATACCTCCAATTTAGTTTTCCGCCATTTTCTCTCCAGAATACGTGCTGCTCTCTTGAGGGCATGCGTATGACTATTATACCAAGGTGCAGGTGCTTGTTCTCTAACCTTTTTTAACCGGATAGGGGCAACGGTGTCTAATGTGCTAGTGAGGATAAGGTCTATGTTGTTAGTTATTTCATCAAGGTTATTAGCAGTTATGGGTTTAGTGAGAAATTGAGATAAATCAGGCAGGTTATTTATGAATCTGTCCTTAGTGTTCTGAACAATAGTCCTACCAAGTCGATAACGTGGTGCAACACGGCTAATCTGCTCTACCGGTAGTGTGAACAGTATGAGGTAATGGTCTGTGATGTCATCACTCTGAGGTAAAATATCTATATCAGTGACGTCTGCTCCGTGGGATATTACTAAGTCTAATGTGTGGTTAAAACGGTGAGTTGGTCCAGTGATGTTTTGTTTAACCCCAAAAGAGTTTAATAAGTCAACAAATGATAATCCTAGAGCATCATTTACATCATCTACATGAATATTAAAATCTCCTACAAGCAGCACTTTATCAAAATTGAGCAAGAGATCTGTTAGAAAACTAGCAAACTCTTGAAGAAATTCAGCGTAGGCTCCTGGGGGTCTGTACACGGTTACCAGAGCGAGTTTTCTATGTCTGTCTGAAAGTACAACTTTAAGAACGAGCACTTCAAATGATTTAAAGCTGAATCCTAACATCTGACTAACATTAAGAGAGGCAGTATAAATGGTTCCTACACCCCCCCCACGACCAGTCTGACGCGGCTCATGCTTATAAACGTATCCTGACGGTGTCGACTCGTTTAGACCCATATAATCACCTGGTTTAATCCAGGTCTCAGTGAGACAGAGGGCATCGAGATTATTCTCTGTGATCATCTCATTTATAATCAGTGCTTTGGGTGCAAGTGATCTAATGTTTAAAAGACCAAACTTTAAAACTTTTTGGTGTTTGTTTATCTGGCATTTTTCAGTTTTAACTTCAATCAGATTATTTCTGGATCTTGCGTATTTAATTCTTGGTTTTACTACACGAGGAATAGACACGGTTTCTATAAACTGGGCTGTGTGTGAACTTGTAACTATTTGGTCTGTTGTATGCGTGTTCTCATTGTTGTAAATTTCCTGATGTCTTACCAGTCAGATGGTGTGAAGTATCCTAGAGATGTTTTCTGATAGCACTGCTGCTCCAACTCTGCTGGGGTGCAGGCCATCAGGGCGGAAGAACCTAGGACGCTCCCAGAAACAGTTCCAGTTATTAACAAAGAGAAGTTTATGTTCTCGACACCATGACTGTAACCATTCATTTAGAGCTAAAAGTCTACTAAACTTCTCAGCTCCTCGCTGGTAAGTGGGAAGAGGTCCTGACACTATAATCCTGGTTGTGGGTGATGTGCTGCGTACCGTCTCCACCAGGATCCTGAAATCCCTCTTTAAGATCTCTGTTTGTCTCAGCCTGGTGTCGTTCGTTCCGGCATGAAGAACAACCGCTCCGAAGTTCTCCTTTAGGATCGCGGGTACCTGCGCAGCGACATCAAGAACACGAGCACCAGGAAAACAGCGAGTGTGCACCTTACCTTTAGCTCCGGTAGCGCGGACATGCCGGACGATGGAATCTCCGAGAATCACAGTGTCGCGTTCCGTCTCGCGGAGAGGGGCGAAGCGGTTCTCGGTCGAGATCTCGAAGGCCTGTAGTGGTGGCGGGGGAGACGCCCTCGTGCTCAGCAGATGAGAGAGATGAGAAAAATTCGACCAGAATCAGAGGAAAGAGTTCAAGCTGCAGTGGGGTATGCAGGAGCAGGTTGGAATAAAATTAAATAAAAAGATAAATGTTTTATTACAGGTAATAAATAAACTCGGGGGAGAGAATGACCATGCGATGTCGAATAAAGAAGGGAATTACTATCAGAATCAAAAGTGTATTTTTGTCAATAAATAAAATGCACTGTGTTTATTCATTAATACTGTTAATCAATATTTAATCATTACATTTATCTAATCATTTGAAAAAAATCCCCTTTACTCCTCTTCTGAGCTTTACCTCATTATGAATTCCAGTGTAATCTTTACCTACATGTAGAATATTAAATGTGATATTGTAAACGAGTAGATTTGAACTTAATGTAGTTCATTAACTTATAGTGTTAATTCTACTCTTGATTGTTGTCAAAAATCCACCTGCCACACCCCCTTTCGGTGGCTTCATGCCTCCTCTCTCTCATTGAAGCTCCCGGCTTCGATCACACACACCTGGGACTCATTCACTTACTCATCCCATATCCTATTCAAGCCCCTCACCTCCACACACTCGCTGTTGGTTATTGTTGGTATTTGTTGGTTCATGGCGGTCTGTGTTATCACTCCTGTGTATCCCGACAGGTATCTTTCCTCTCGGACTCCGCACTCTCTCAACAGCTGTGCTTTTTTTCCCAAAGCACACCCCAGATTTACCCTGCCGTTGTTGTCTTCTATGTTTGCGATGCGTGGACTATGTTCCTCCGTTCCTGCCCAGCGCCGCGCTTCCCCAAGCACATCAGTGAAATATATATACACTGACTGCCTTTCGCCTGTTCGGTACTTTGTGGGCCACGCTCTCGGAGCGCACCACCGGATTATCCCTGTGACAGCAAGTATTTGTGTTGGCTCTGCCTTTTTTGTGAATAAAACTCTGTTTGCTGTTACTTTGGCTTCCTCCTCTGTTTCCCCTGCACAACAATTGTGATCTGTGTAACAGTTTTTCTGATTTTCTCATTAAATATCTGCTTACTGAAGTTTGTCCGAGTTGCTTCTTCTGAGAAAAACATACATGTTCTATTAAATAACCCTGAATCTTCAGCCAATCATCATCCAATAGTGATTATATAGTAATAATGTAGTGATATAGAAATAATTATAAGAATAATATAACACCACTTTAGAACACCACATGACTGTCTACACATATACTGTTATGTAAATGTCCTAAATAGTAATCAATGCCAACTTTTCACACAGCACAAAGAACTTTATTAATGTGAACAGAAATAAAAATAATATAAAATTATGTATCATCATTATGTGTTGACAGTTGTGTGTGATCTTTTTAAGACAAACATACATGTATCAATGACACTGGATATTTGGCTATTTATATTTCAGCTTATATTTCTTCTTCTTCTTCTTCCTCTTCTTATTATTATAATATTTTTTTATAATTATTATTATATTATTGTCTATTACACAAGTGAATTGATATAAGTTTTTAGTAGTGTCACAGTCAAAATAATTATTGTTTTTTTTTTTTTTTTTTTATTACATTCTTAATCCACAAAATGCCCACAATCCACATTTATTTGGTGAATAACATGCATTTATAATAAGAATAAAGGTAGTCTTTATACCACATGGAATACTTCATCCATATTAAATCTGCTGATGGAGCATTTTTTTCTCACACAGTTTTTCTCTTTATGCATCATTCCTTGTGTTTACAAAATGTTCAATTTCAGAAAATTGCATATTTTTTTAAGAAAAGCTTTACAATGTGTAACAAATTTCTAGGTAAAAGATGGACAGAGTTTTTATGTTGTATTTTTATTTTAAACTTTTATATTTTGTTCTTCGATAAACAAAACAGTACATTTTCAGTAGTTCTATCAGTTGTTTTTAAATTATTACTGAAAGACTGTTTACTTGGTAATAGAAAAACATATAGAAATAGAGCCACCATGTCCTTTTACTAGGGAAATTAGATCAATACCTGGAATTCATGTGAAATTGTAAAACATCTGCACATCCAGATATGACATTTAGCAATATCAGTATTTTAATCTATTACATTTCACCAGTACAACCATGTGCCACTAGAGGGAGACAGGGAAAAATCAGAATCTTGAAAGGTAAAACGTAGTTAAAAGAGGTGACCAAGAACCTGATTGTCACTCTGACGTAGCTATCGAGATTTTGTGGGGAGAAGGAACAAAGTTTCGAGAAATACAACCATCACTGCAGCCCTCCATCAATCAGGGCTTTATGACAGAGTGGCTAGACGGAAGCCTCTTCTTGGTGCAAAATCCATGGAAGCCCACTTAAAGACTCTCAGAATGTTTAGAACAAGATTTTCTTAACTAATGAAACCAAGATTGAACTGTGTGGTCTAAACTCTCAATGTTTTGTCTAGAGGAAACCAAGCACTGCTCATTCAAGCACACAGCCAGGACAACATATGAGTGGCTTAGAGACAACTCTGTAAATGTTCTAATGTGGCCTAGCCAGATAACTAAATTCTAAACATCCTATTAAACATCTCTGGAGAGACCGACAGTCCCCATGCAACCTGACTGATCCTGAGAGGATTCAATTATCCCCCAATCCAGGTGTGCAAAGGGTGTGGGAGGGGTGAAAAAATGCTGTAAAGTAAGAATGCTTTTAATTTATTTTTTATTACTTAACAAAATTGTGGTGCAGTCCAGTCCAAATCCAAATAAAATCAATATGTGGTGTGAACACCAGTGTTGCGCATTAACGCATTACTAGTTACTAATACTGTAACGCGTTACTTTAAAAAAATAACTTTATTACCGTTACCGTATGGTGCGTTACCTGTTACTTTTTTAAATAAATTAATTTCGACTGAAGTGTAGACTACAGCCTAACTTGCTTACAGCAGAGATGCATTGTAGTATTGGTGGATAAACCACTGTAAACGCGAAGAAGACGCACTGTAGGATTGGTGGATGTACCACTGTATACACAAAGAAGACGCACTGTGGGTGTGTCTCCGTTTATTCAGGTCTGTGCGGCAGTAATGGCGAGTCGAGGTGAGAGCAAGACGAGTTTCTCAAAGTGGAAATATGCTCATTATTTCACTTTAGTTGATCATAAAGACAAAAACTTTGAAGTCAAATGTAAGTTGTGTATTTCTGGTTCGAAGCTCGTATCTACTGCGATAAACAGCAACTCCAATCTGTTGAAGCTTCTCCAGGAACTCTATGCCTAAGGAGCTAGAAGCTAACCCGGTGTTCTGTTTTCGTCTTTTTACCCAACGTAAAGAGCTAAGATCGTGCTCCACATCTCTCTGCTGTCTGGAGACTCCCTCTCTCTGGCCAGTGAGTTGTTGGACGCGAAAGGAGGCGAGTTCGGCTCATGTTCCCGATTTATTCAGCTTCTCACCAGGGAACTCGGGAAACTCATGCAAATCTCCACTACATCCCCCCGCTTCCAAGAGCACCGTTCCGCACCAGAGTTTCCTGGAGATCTCCACCCTGGTCCAGGCCCTCCAGGATGGCTCCGTTCCGCCCCAGGACCTCCAGGAGATCTCCACCCTGCTCCAGAACCTCCAGGATGGTTCCGCTCCGCTTCAGAGCTTCGAGGAGAGCACGGGTTCGCTCCAGAGCTTTGAAGAGAGCTCGGCTTCGTCCCAGGACCTCGAAGAGAGCTCAGCTCCGTCCCAGGACCTCTGTGAGAGCCCGGCTTCACTCCAGAGAGCCCCTGAGAACACCTCTCCGCTCCTAGGCTTTTAGGCGCGCTCAGTTCCGCTCCTAGGCTTCCCGGCAAGCACCGCATCAATCCCGGGGTTCCAGGAGAGCTCTTCTTCACCCAAGGTATCCCCAGAGCTCTCAACTCAACTCCGAGACTGCGAAAGGGAATTTGAACCGCTGCCCCCGGCCTCCAGCGAAGGCGACGGCTCGCCCCACTGTCTCCCTGAAGGCAACACCACATCTCCGAGCTCCACTTCACCCAAGGGGTCCCTGGAGCTCTCAACTCAGCCCCAGGACTGCGAAAGGAAAGTCTAACCGCTGCCCTCCGACTTCACCGAAGGCGACGGCTTGCCCCCACAGTCTCCCTGAAGGCAACGGCTCACCCCACAGTCTCCCTGAAGGCGAAAGCTCGCCCCACAGTCTCCCTGAAGGCGACGCCGCGTCTCAGAGCTCCTCTCCGGGTGTAGTCACGTCAAAGAGCTCGTCTCATGGCGACATATAGCTCCCGGGCTCCTCCCACGGTGACGTCTCGACTCCAAGCCTCTCCAAGTGCGAGGCCGAGGACCAAGACCTCGGTAAAGGCGACGTCCTGCCTCCGAGCCCCTCTCCAGGTAACGTCACGTCCCTACACTCACTGGAAGGTAACGGAACATCACCAGGTTCCTGTGAAGAGGTCCTGGCAGTCCCAAGCTCCTCTGATAGTGGCATCTTGCTCCTGACCTCCTCTCGAGGTGACGTCTCGCCCCCGAGCTCTCCGGAAGGTGTTCTCTTGACTGAGGACCCAGCAGAGGGCACTGCTCGACCTCTGTCCTCCGTCGTGGGCATTGCTTTATCACCGGGCTCCGTCCAGGGGATCTTCGAGCCCGTGAGCCCTGCTGAGTGCTCCACCCGGCCTCCAGTTGACATCCCAGTCGTGTTGCCGGTCCGGGTTCCCGTGGTTGAAGTGGCTCTGCTCCAGGTCTCTGTAGGGTTCAGCGATCTGCTTCTGGCTCCCGTGGTGGACACCCCCTCGTTCCAGGTCTGCATAGGAGCTGCCGCTCCGTTCCAGGCCTTCGTGGGTGAAGTCGTTTCGCTCCAGCCCTCCCTGGTGGGCGTCACTCCGCTCCAGCCTTCCTAGGAGGGCGTGGCTCCACCACTGGACGCCAATGAGGACATCCCTTGGCCTCTGGTTTCTGCCGAAAACGTCACTTAATTCCGCGGTGGGTGCTACGGGGTTCCTGTCCTTCACTAGAAGCGTCTCTCCGCCTCCAGCCTCTGCAGTGATCTCCTCCCGGTCTCCGGTCCTCGCCGGGAATTTCGCTCCGCTCCAGGTCTCAGTGAATGACGTCTCTCCGCCTCCAGTCGTCGCCAGAGGCTTCGCTCCATTCCAGGTTCCCACTGTGGCCGTTGCCCCGCCGGGTTGGTCACTCCGCCTCGGGTCCTTTCCGGCTTTCCCCGGTTCCAGCCCGGTCCCCTTTGACCCGGGACGGTTGGAAGGGCCCTCTGCCAAGTGCCCTGGCCCTCCGGGCGTTCTGTGGGCTTGGGGCTTCCGGTGCCGCCCCGTTGGGGGGGTGGTGTCAGGATTCTCCCTGCCACGACCCCTTCGCCGGCTGTCAAACCTGGGCATTCCCCAAAGCACTCCGCTTCTTCTACTGCGGTCTCGGCTTCAGTGAACACACCTGAGGCTCATTGACTCTCATCACCTGCCTCTATTTAAACCCTTCACTCCCACACACTCACTGTCTGTTATTAAACGTATGTGTTTGATTAACGCCGGTAGCTCATATCGCGTGTGCTGTTTCTACGCTGCATACTTTCCGCATTCAGACTCCTCGCTCTCTTGACGGCTGTGCTACCTTTCCGAGGTGCACCCTTGGATTACCTACAGACTGGTTTGCTCTCGGTTCCGGACTCTGTGGACATCGCACCCGCTGCGCACCACCGGATTACGCACCATGAACGGAGATGTTTGTATGGGTTTCACTGGATGCAACACGTCTCTAAGCTTCTGCTCAGAGGTGCGATTCCTCAAGCGCACCTGTGGATTATACCTGCACGAACTGCCTTTCACCAGTTCGGGACTTTGTGGGCCGCGTTCACGGAACGCACCACTGGATATATTTCTGACTTTGCATGCTTTTGTGTTAACCTACCCGGTTTGGTAAATAAACTTTGTTTATATTGCTTACCTCAGCTTCTGCCTCGCCTTCCGCATAACAGTGGTATTGAGAATGCAACAAATTTTAACTCTATTTATTAGCAATAATTTCTGAATTACAAAAAAATGAATTGTTCTCACCACAACAGAAGCAGGACGCTGAGCCACAACAGTGCCGCCTTCAGCCTCTTTATCCTCCGCCAAAAGCATTACGCGTCTCCGGAAAGAAGAGGAAAGAAGGAAGAAAATAGTTTTCTTTCTGATCGCAGACTGTAAATGTTTGCTGCGCTAGCAGTCAGAACGAGGACCGAGAAGCTGGTAGATATGTGACTGTGTTTACGTGGACCAAAGGAGAAAAGAGGACTGTTCGTCGATCAATCTATCTATCTATCTATCTATCTATCTATCTATCTATCTATCTATCTATCTATCTATCTATCTATCTATCAAGTCAAGTTTATTTCTATTGCGCTTTTTACAACAGACATGGTTTCAAAGCAGCTTTACAAATGGCAAGGAAAAACTCCCTTAGATGTTATGAGGAAGAAACCTTGAGAGGAACCAGACTCAAAAGGGGAACCCATCCTCATTTGGGTGACATCAAGAATGTGATTATAGACTTTAATCAATACAGAACACTGGAGAGTAAGAACTAACATGAGCACTTGAGTATAAGATTATGAGTGATGTCCTTTCTACAGTCTTATACAGTCATTTGACATTATGGAACCAGGAGCTACTGAGCAACTTATGAAATAGCTCAACATTTGAGATCATCACAGAACCAACAACAGCTTCTCCATGCCAGAACCTTTTAATACTCAAAGAGGACCAGTGTCCAAACTCCACATGAGGTGGGATCCAATTGCCGCTGGTACGTCTCTAGATGGTTCGGGATGTTTGTTTGCATCTACTTCTTTAAAGGTCCACAATCCTCATGAGGTGGGACGTGACTGGAGCTGGAGCAACCTAAGGATGCCTCGGGATGGGGAGAGAAAGAGAAGCAGTGGAGAGAAATTAGCATAGCTGCTGTTCATGATATTAACAGCACAAGTTGATAATTTGCATGTGATCAGATGTTCTGGAGCACAAGGTTATGATATGACGTATGACGTGTGTCTGAGCCCCGAACACTGTCAGGAACTACTCCAAAGTTTAGGAGCTAAATGTGAGAATGTTCTACCACCTTTAGTGGACTTTGCTCATAATTTGCAGTGCTCCTTAATGGCCCAAAACTGGAATAAAGGTACTTTGCACTAAGAAAGAATGAAATTTGTGCAGACCATTTTATTTTATTATTATTTATCTTCTTAGATTTTATCTTTTACATAGATAACAGAAATTCCTTGTACTTATTTTCTATTTATAAATATTCTTTATATATATGCCACCATTAAAACATACAACCCTAATTAGACAATGTCTGTTGTGAAAAGCACTATACAAATAAACTTGACTTGACTTGACAATTTATTTTAATTGGGACGCTGTGTAAAATGTCAATTTGAAAAAAGAATGCAATTTTTTGCAAATCCCATGAACCCATAGTTTATTCAAAGCAGATAGTAGAGATAGACAGACAGACAGATGCAGACATTTGATAGATAAAAAGTTGTGAAATGGCCAAGTTCATCGCTGTGTGAGACAAGAGTGAGGGAGAGAGATAAACACGCACCTACGCACACACAAGTCCTTAAGAGAGTGCGCTTGGGGAGAAGCGTATCTGATCCACGATGCACGATAAGAAGCACAGCCGGTACCGGATAGTGGAGTCCAAATGGAACGGAATGGAAAACGTAAAATCCTGCATGAAACAATGCAGCCATTCATACAGTATGCAGCATCCAACACTTTCAATAACGAACAAAGGAGTGAGTGAAAGTGAGGAGCTTATGTAGGATCGGGGTGGAATGATGATGAGCCCCAGGTGTGCATAGTTGAGCCTGGAGCTCCAGAGAGAGTGTAGGCATGAGAAACAACGAGCCCCAGGTGTGCGTGGTTAAGCCTGGAGCTCCAGGGAGCCTGGAGGCGAGACGTTGCCCGGAAAGGAACCCAGAGGCGAGATGTCACCCGAAAAGGAACCCAGAGGCAAACCTTCGCCCGGAGAGGAACCCAGAGGCGTGGCCTTGTCTTCAAAAGGTCTGGGAGGTGTGGCTTTGCCTTCAGATGGATTTGGAGGTGAGCCGTTGCTTTGTGGGAGACTTGGGCCTGAGACGCCCTCGTCGGAGGAGCTTAAGAGCGAGACGTCGTCTTTAGGGGAGCTCGGGAACGAGCGTCACCGAAGGAGGAGCTCGGGGACGAGACGTCGCCTTCAGGGGAGCTCGGGAGCGAGACGTCACCAAAGAAGGAGTTCGGGGGTGAGACGTCGCCGACAGAGGGGCTCGGGGGCAAAACTTAGCCAGTGAAGGAGCACGGGGCGAGACGTCGCCGACGGAGAAGCTCGGGGGCGAGACGCCGCCTTCAGGGGAGCTTGGGAGCAAGACGTCGCCTTTAGGGGAGCTCGGGAGCGAGACGTCGCCTTTAGGGGAGCTTGGGAGCGAGACGTTGTCAAAGGAGGAGATCTGGGGTGAGACGTCACCATCGGAGGAGCTCAGAGGCGAGACGTCGCCATCGGAGGAGCTTAGAGGCGTAACTTTCATTTAACAATAGGGGGGGACAATAAATATAAAATTTCTCATGAGCAATTATTGAAGGGGACACAAATAATATAGTCAAATTGTACTTATAAAGACACAGTGTCCCCACAGTGAAAAACTTTGCTTTTATCATTATTATTGTAGCATGGCATCATTATGGATATTTTCAAAGTTTTTCTCAGGTTAAATGACAAAGCAAAACAAGGAATTAAAAAAAGGTTTAACATTTTATTGAAAATTATTGAAAACACTTAAGAACAGAATAGAAATTGATGATAAAAAAACAGTGGGGTCAGTTCAGATGTAGCACAGTGCTCATTTAGTAAATGCACAGATAAACAATATGCTAATTGTGGCTGTTAAATTAACATTATGCCAACCCAGCCATTATGGATGCACAAGCCAGTGCACTCTTAGTGCCGGTCCCAAGCCCGGGTAAATGGGGAGGGATGCGTTAGGAAGGGCATCCAGCGTAAAACATGTGCCAAATCAAATATGCGGATCACAAATTAGAATTTTATACCGGATCGGTCGAGGCCCGGGTTAACAACGACCGCCACAGGTATCGTTAGCCGACAGTGTACCAGTGGAAATTGGGCTACTGTTGGCAGAAGAAGGAGAAGGAGAGGAGAAAGACGTCTACAGAGATGGCAGTGAAAGGAGAAGTGTAGGACAGTGGCGATTCGGGTTGGTACTTTAAATGTTGGTACTATGACAAGTAAAGGGAGAGAGATAGCTGATATGATGGAGAGGAGAAAGGTAGATATGTTATGTGTTCAGTAGACCAAGTGGAAAGGGAGTAAGGCCAGGAACATTGGAGGTGGGTTTAAACTGTTTTATCATGGTGTGGATGGAAAGAGAAATGGTGTGGGGGTGATTCTGAAGGAAGAGTACAGTAAGAGTGTAGTGGAGGTGAAGAGAGTTTCTGATAGGGTGATGATCATGAAGGTGAAAGTTGAAGGGATGATGATAAATGTCATCAGTGCCTATGCTCCACAAGTTGGCTGTTAGATGGAGGAGAAGGAAAGATTCTGGAGTGAATTAGATGAAGTGGTAGATGGTGTACCTAGGAAAGAACAATTGGTGATTGGGGCAGACTTTAATGGGCATGTAGGTGAAGGGAATAGAGGTGATGAGGAGGTGATGGCTAGGTATGGTTTTAAGGAGAGGAATGTGAAAGGGGAGCTGGTGGTAGATTTTGCTAAAAGGATGGAAATGGCAGTGGTGAACACTTATTTTAAGAAGAAGGAGGATCACAGGGTGACGTATAAGAGTGGGGAAAGGTGCACACAGGTGGACTATGTGCTATGCAGGAGATGCAACCTGAAGGAGATTGGAGACTGTAAGGTGTTGGCAGGGGACAGTGTAGCTAGACAGCATCGGATGGTGGTCTGTAGGATGGTTTTGAAGGCGAAGAAGAAGAGGAGGAGAGTGAGGAATGAAAGAAGAATAAGATGGTGGAAACTGAAGGAGGAAGAGTGTAGTGTGAGGTTCAGGGAAGAGGTCAGACAGGGGCTTGGAGGTGGTGAAGAGGTGCTGGATGATTGGGCAACTACTGCAGGAGTGATGAGGGAGGCAGCTAGAAAAGTATTTGGTGTGACATCTGGAAATAGAAAGCAAGACAAGGAGACGTGGTGGTGGAATAAGGAAGTGCAGGAGAGCATAAGGAGAAAGAGGTTGGCAAAACAGAAGTGGGATAGACAGAGTATTGAAAAAATTAGGCAGGAGTACAAGGAGATGCGGCAGCAGGTAAAGAGGGATGTGGCAAAAGCCAAGGAAAAGGCATATGAGGAGCTGTATGAGAGGTTGGACACTAAGGAAGGAGAAAAGGATTTATACCGATTGGCCAGGCAGAGGGACAGCAGAGGTGGAGAAGGTGGAGGAGTTGAGGTACCTGGAGTCAACAGTGCAAAGAAATGGAGAGTGTGTTAGAAAAGTAAAGAAAAGAGTGCAGGCAGGCAGGGTGGAGTGGGTGGAGAAGAGTGACAGGAGTGATTTGTGATAGTAGGGTATCTGCAAGAATGAAAGGGAAAGTTTATAGGACCGTGGTGAGACCTGGGATGTTGTATGGATTAGAGACAGTGGCATTGAGTAGAAGACAGGAGGTGGAGCTGGAGGGTGCAGAGCTGAAGATGTTAAGGTTTTTGTTGGGAGTGACGAGGATGGACAGGATTAGAAATGAGTTTATTAGAGGGACAGCGCATGTAGGATGTTTTGGTGACAAGGTGAGGGAGGCGAGATTGAGATGGTTTAGACATGTGCAGAGAAGGGACATGAATTATATTTGTAGAAGAATGTTGAGGATGGAGCCACCAAGTAGGAGGAAAAGAGGAAGGCCAAGGAGGAGGTTCATGGATGTGGTGAGGGAAGACATGGAGGTAGTTGGTGTGAAAGAGGCAGATGTAGAGGACAGGGTGGTATGGAGACGGATGATCCACTGTGGCGACCCCTAATGGGAGCAGCCAAAAGAAGAAGAAGAAGAAATTAACATTATGCCAAGTCGCCTCAAATAAAACAATGCATGGGAAACGGCTTTGGCATGTTAGTGTCAGTGCACTATGCTACAAGCTATTGTAAACAAGCTAACGTTTACTTGAGAATAGAGGTGGCACGGTTCACAAAACCCACAGTTCGGTTCGTATCACGGTTTTAGGGTCACGGTTTTCGGTTCTGTATGGTTCTTGTTGTTGTTTTTTCTTTTAATCTTCAACACTCCAGAAATTTTCCTCAGCATTTAATGTATAGCTTATTAGCTTAATTATCCACAATTTAGGACACAGTATTAAATTTTTTGTAATGTAATCATGCACTAACTGAATTTGACTTGACTTTAAGCACATTATTGGGACCATCTCTAAGTAAAAGCTAGGTGAGATTTTGATACAGCAAGAGAGAAGACATTGATGATGACATGCTTTTCGTTTATTTAAAAAATAAAAAAAAAAGTGTCGGCGAGAGGGAATATTAAACCGCGGCTCGAGTACATTCATCAGCTGACGAAATCCTTTACACTCAATCACGCTGCACGGTTGCATATTTTTTGCTATAAACATCCCCATTGCTTTAGTTATGGCTATTGCCCCGTCCGACTTATCAACAGTAGAAGTTGTTTCCTAACCGGCTCTCTCCTGTTTGTGATGTTTGTATCGACATATTGGCGTGATGTCTTCTCAGAAGTGTTGCCATTAGCATATTGAATGCATTTTGCACAATGCTTGCACACAGTCGCAGTTCTATCTACTGTTTTATTTCCGTTGTCATCGTAAGTAACATGAAATCCAAGATGTTTCCACATTTGAACGACGCGGGCGCATGCGCCATCTCCGGGCAGTCTTCATTATCTCCTCTACTTGCCATTTCTGCAGCACTCCTTACTCAAATTTTACTGTCTATATGTATGTTCGTGCGAAACTGTCTGAGGCAAAACTGAGCACGGGGCTACATTGCACATGCGTCGAACCGTGCGACACACACACAAACCGAACCGAGACAAGCGCACCGAACGGTTCAGGTGTTTTTCCATGTACCGTGCCACCCCTACTAGAGAAGTCATATTTTAATCGCTAATATAGCAGATTCATGGAAAATTACATCGGTAATCAGCATTTTTGCCGCAACTAATTTATGAATGAGTCTACATCAACTACATTAAAGAGAATTTAGAGGCAATAAAATACCCTAGTTAATGGAGTTGAACATTCATTGGGCCGCAAACACACACCTGACTCGTGTGTGTAGAGTAGGTGAGATGAACTGGGAAAGCAGGCAGTGGGTCAAACCACTGTGTGGAAGGGGAGGGGGGAACTCAACTGTTTCTAAATGCAGTTTTTGCGGTTTTTTTTTCTACTTACGCAATTATTTAGGTATACATACATATATTTTTTACAATAGAGAGTGCGATATTTTTTAAATAATTTTTTTGGGACAATCAAATCAAAGACAATCCTCGGATGGGGAAACATGTGCCCTCCATCCCCCCCGTCCCCCCGTCCCCCACCCCCCGGGATTTACGCCCATGTGTGTGTGTGTGTGTGTGTGTGTGTGTGTGTGTGTATGAAGTCAAGTCAGGTCCAGTTTATTTGTATAGCGCTTTTCACAAGAGACATTGTCTCAAACAGCTTTACAGAAATCAACAGTCAAGGTGAATGGTGTGTATTTATCCCTGATGAGCAGCCTGTGGCAAGGAAAAAGCAGCCTGTGGCAAGGAAAAACTTTCCTCAGACTTGCCTCAGACAAAAACTCGCCTCAGACAGTTTCGCAGCCTGTGGCAAGGAAAAACTCCCTTAGATGTTATGAGGAAGAAACCTTGAGAGGAACCAGACTCAAAAGGGGAACCCATCCTCATTTGGGTGACATCAAGAGTGTGATCATACTAAAGATGTTGAGGTTTTCGTTGGGAGTGACGAGGATAGATAAGATTAGAAATGAGTTTATTAGAGGGACAGCGCATGTAGGATGTTTTGGTGACAAGGTGAGGGAGGCGAGATTGAGATGGTTTGGACATGTGCAGAGGTGGGACATGAATTATATTGGTAGAAGAATGCTGAGGATGGAGCCACCAGGTACGAGGAAAAGAGGAAGGCCAAGAAGGAGGTTCATGGATGTGGTGAGGGAAGACATGCAGGTAGTTGGTGTAAAAGAGGCAGATGTAGAGGACAGGGTGGTATGGAGACGGATGATCCGCTGTGGCGACCCCTAATGGGAGCAGCCGAAAGAAGAAGAAGAAGAAGAAGAAGAAGAAGAAGAAGAAGAAGAAGAAGAAGAAGAAGAAGAAGAAGAAGAAGAAGAAGAAGAAGAAGAAGAAGAAGAAGAAGAAGAAGAAGAAGAAGAAGAAGAAGATGTTAAATTGCTGATGTGTTTAGTCAGGTAATTTTTGGGTTGATTCGGATGCTTTTTTCTAATCCTGAGTCCTGAGTGCTATATGATCACTAATCATAAAACAGCTCCAAAGCATCAATGCGTCCATATTTTTTTTATAATTTGCTCACCAAAGTTTTTTTTTACCAAAACCTTTGTGGCTGAGTGAATGTCTGTACCAGTATGACCCTCCACGCCTGCTTAGATCGAAAGGTGCTGGCTATCTGTTGGTTCCTCAAATAATAAAGACTACAGCAGGGGGCAGATCTTTCTCTTATAAAGCCTGACAGTTATGGAACAGCCTTCCAATCAGTGTTCGGGACTCGGACACAGTCTCAGTGTTCAAGTCGAGGTTGAAAACGTATTTATTTAGTCTTTTATCAGTAGATTTTTCTTAGGTAAAGGCTCAGATCTGGAGGGAGCATGGATATGGAGTGTTTGGTGACCTGGTATATTTGTATGCTGTCGTCCCCTCACATTCACACGTTCACTCAAGTTTGTTGACGGTGGTGTGGTGGGTCGTCTCTTATCCCAGAGATCCCTCATTTCTGTGTTACCTTCTGGTTCTCCCTTTTAGTTCTGCTGCCATAGCAAATCATGCCGGAGTCCCCAACTGCACAGTGACATTAACTTTCATACAACAATAAGGGTACTTAATGTTTGAGCTAAACATGCTCCTGAGGTAACAGTGACCACTGTTCCTGCCCCTCTCTCTCTCTCTCTCTCTCTCGGTTGAGTTAAACATGCTCCTGAGGTTCCAGTGACCACTGTTCCTGCCCCTCTCCCATCCATGGATCTTTACACTTCTGTGCAGCTTGGGACGGTCTCTAATCGACACCTTGGGTGGTTCCATGTAATTCCGGAGTAGAACGGGTGCTTTTGAGGACGGATTGGACTGTAGTTGGTGTCGGCGGTCTGCTGCACTGACTCGGGAGTGCAGTTTGCTTCTTCACTGTACCCCACAACATTGTATATCTGCTTCAAATGGACATTTGGTGCAACCCAAATGAGGATGGGTTCCCTCTTGAGTCTGGTTCCTCTCAAGGTTTCTTCCTTATGCCATCTTGGGGAGTTTTTCCTTGCCACAGTTGCTCATCAGGGACAAACTTACTTACAAAGAACATATTTATGTTTAATCACCACATTATCTGTGTAAAGCTTTGAGACAATGTTCATTGTTAAAAGCGCTATACAAATAAAAAATAATTGAATTGAATTAAATTTAATAAAAGAGCACTTCCACAACTCTTACACCAGACGCATTAAATATATTTGAATGAAAATCTACAATGTAAAGAACGATCACTCCCTATATGTAAATTGTTTCTATACTATACATAATACAATAATGTCTGATGTACATCTGATAGAAATGCAATGTCCATTTTTCTTTTATAAAAAAATTAAATAAAGATAAATGTAAAGAAATTCGGTGCCACTCAGATGAGGATGGTTTCCTTTCAAGTCAGGTTTCTCTTAAAGGTTTCTTTTACATGACATATCAGGGAGTTTTTTTTTTTTTTTTGCCACAGTCACCACTGGCTCGCTCATTGGGGATAAGCTTAAAAGTATAAGCAACAAACTTATACATTCTTTTTACAACTTTATAATATCTTTATCTCTATATAAAGCTGCTTTGTGTCTATTTTTATAAGCACTAGATAAATAAATACACATTGAATTGAATTTTGTATCAATTGAATGAACTAACTTTCACATCCAGTCATTTCAGCATCTAACAGGTTTAACAATCAAGAAACCTTTTTTTATTTGTGACCTTCTCATGCTAATTAATGTAGTTATTGCTATCTATTTGCAGATGATAGTGAATTTGAGGATGAGTAGTTGCTGATAGGCTTAGTTTTAGCTTGACTCTTTTGCATCAGCTTTTATAAACTAATAGCAAACAAGACTTGTATGTATTGTAATTCATGAAATTACTCTTAAAACACACATTGAATGGAAAATAGTACCTCATTTGAGTCGATGCCATTGTTGACAGACCAGGTAGTCTGGAAGTACTCTAGCATGCGTTGCTTGAGGATGTGCGGCAGGTGGTGAACTCTTATGAAGTCCTTCAGGTCTTTAGTGCGTGTATGGTATGAGGACCAGCGTGAGTATATGCGCTGAATGATAGCTGTCACATTACCAAATACTAGAGCATGCATAAGTGCTGACATGGAGACACACACACACACACACACACACACACACACACACACACACACACACAGACACACACACAAACAACTTTAGTATTTGTTAATACAGAAATTAGTACATTTTTATGTGTAAATAGTATATACATTATTTGGTATGTTGCTCGTTGTGTATGTCATATACACTAACCACCCACTTTATTAGGAACACCAGCACACCTGCCCATTCATGCATCTTATCAGCAAATAGTGTGACCACAGAGCCATGCAAAAAAAATGCATGGTATATATATATGTATATAAACATCTCTAGGTTACGTTTGTAACCCTAGTTGCCTAAGGGAAAGAGACGCTGTGTCGCAACTCTTCGGGAACGCCCCGCGTTGTCCGCGCTCTGAACCACAAGCAAAATCTGGCCAATAGGCAAGTTGTGATGTCATCAGCGGGCGACAGGGGCTCGAAGGGGGGCTCGGATAGAGCCGCCAACACAATGGCCATGTCCCAGACAGGCAATCTGGTTTGCGACCCAGTCCTCAACCTTCAGGTGCCATGGACCAGAGGGTGCCTACCCAGCCTCAGCCACGTCTGTACCATGGCATCTAGCCCTAACTGGGCTGGGCGAGAGAGAGAGAACCAGAGGGGGCTCTGTAAAATCTATGCCATATCTGCTTCATCACCTCGGACTGGAGTCTCCATTCCCCAGGCCTCGGCCCTTTCCTCAAAAGGCCGTCCGCTCTCCATTTCAACTGTCCCAGGATATTAACGACTCTCAGTGAGAGGAGTTTGCCCTGGGACCACAGAAGGATCTCCTGTGCCAGCTTGTATAAGGGGCGAGACCGGAGACCGACCCCCCTGGTGGTTAACATAAGAGACCACTGCCGTATTGTCCGTATAGACCAACACATGGTGACCCCTCAGGTCCGGGAGGAATTGTTTCAACCCCAGAAACACGGCCATCATCTCCAGGCAGTATAGGCTCAAACGGCGTAGGCTTTAGGCACATCTAAGGCTCAGACAGCTCGCCACGAGACCTTGATGGAACGGTTTGGATTCCCTTTCCTGGCGAACCCTCTGCCCTGGAGCCACCACTGGAGGGGTCTCATATGGGAAAGGCCAAGCAGAATCACACTGCATGCTGCCGCCATGAGGCCCAGCAGCCTCTGGAACTGCTTTACAGTGAGATACTGGCCTTCTCTCACTCTCCTGACTGCAGTGAGTATAACTGTGATCCGGGCGGGAGACAACTGTGCCTGCAACCTGGTCGAGTCCCACACCACGCCCAGGAAGGTGGTTCTCTGCCATGGAGAAAGCACACTCTTTCCAGCGTTCAGTCTTACCCCCAGGTCCCACATGCAGACGAAAACTACATCTCGATGCCGGACCGCCTGAAGCTCTGATCGACCAGTCGTTGATATAATTCAAAATGCGGATGCCCTGGAGCTGCAGCGGGGTCAGCGTCCAGCCTCCTGAACCCGAATGGCTGGATAGAGGCAGATAGAGGGGGGCTGTGCCCTGAACACATCCTGTGGCAGAGCTAACAAACCGGCCTCCTGCCTCTGATTGGCTCACCCATCCGCAGGGATCTTTTGGACGGAGGTGGGGGGAGATGACCGCTGGAGGGGGCCGTGCTCTGAAGCACCATTGGTGCAGAGCCAATGGCCTGGCCTCTAGGTGGCGCTAAGGAGGGACGGGCACTGTAGCATGAGGTGTACACTTCCCCTTTTATGACGTAAGCCGTCAGGACTTACATGCCATGACCCGTTTGTTCAAAGCAAGGTGACCCCTAGGCCCACCACACGGGGATCTGGTGGCAATGCTCTCTTTCTGGGCTACGCAATGCCCGGAAGGACCAGGCTGGGGCCAACGCCAAATGGCCCCTTGGAAGCGTCGAGGGAGATACTGTGGAAAGCCAGTGACTGCTTTGTAGACTCCTTGAATCTGTCGACGACTGCCGCTACAGCATCGTCGAACAGCCCAGGAGGAGCCATTGGGGCATTCAGGAGCACAGCTCGATCATTATCAGGAAGGTCTGACAAGGTGAGCCACAGATGCCTTTCTGTGGCCACCAGGGCTGCCATGGACAGGTCAACGGCCCACACTGTGTGTTTCGTGGCCCTGAGGGTTAGGTCGGCAGTGCAACAGTTTAGTAGAAAATGCCGGCATCGCCCTGTAACCACACTTCTTAGCCCCAGCTACGTTCGCATAAAGCGAGGTATGCTTGGCAAACTTATGCGTCGTGTACGGGGTCTCCAGGAAGAGCGATAAGCCTTGGCACCAAAGCTGTGACATGGGGCGCAGGAAGTGCTCATTCAGCTTACTGGCCACGAAGAGTCCACAGGCTCGCTAGCGTCCATCATCTTATCCTACTTGAAGGGAGAAATATGTAATGCCGCGCTGCTCGCAACGGGAGAAGAAGCGGCCCCGGTTGTGCTTCCTCGAAACAGCAGGCACCCTATCTGGCAGGGTGGCTGGAGAGGACCTTGACTCTAGGCCTTCTGCCAGATCGGCCTGCGAGCCCCATGACTGCCAGCGCCGCTTTGTGAGAAAGCTCTCTAGGAGCGAAGCCTGCGTGGTTCAACGCGGGGGCGTTCCTGAAGCGTTTTAACGCAGCTCGAAGTTCCCAATTGGGGAACAAATGTTGGTACCAGATAGACTGGTTTAAATTTATTAGATACTGCTGATCTACTGAATATGTAATACACAACAATCTCTAAAATTTACACAGAATGCTACAAAAAGCTAAAATTATTTATATTGAAAATGACTAGAAATGAATTCATGAGAGAAGTAAACAGAGAATAATCTCTGTTTACACTGATGGTGTGCAGAAAAGCATTTTATCCTGCACAAATCTTTGAGCTTTTAGATGAATGGGCTACAACAGCAGAAGAATGTGTTTCTCATCTCAGCCACAAATGCAATCCAAAACTTCCAAGGGTCTATTGTCTCTGTCCAGTTTTGGTGAAGCTGGGCTTATGATAGCCTTTACATTCTGGTTCATAACTGACAGGAGTGGATGTTGACCTGGTTTTCTGCTGTTGTAGCGCATTTACCACCATGTTTGGTGTATTTTGTGTGGCAGAATTGGTGGATATAAAAAAAAAATGCTAGTATAATTAAAGGTATGATTTGATTTTGATGATTTCGGAATCATTGAGGGTTTTTACTCAAATTCGGGTGATTAACCCTGGATTTAAAACCTGGTGCGAGGTAGGGACCAGCTGTACCGGTAACGGTAGAGGATTTGGTTCTTTGAAAAATTTAAGGTAACAACTATCCTACCCAGGGACTTTCACCCAGAGAATACTAGATTACCAATAAAAACTCATAAATAGACTATATGTTTATTCCCTTCACAGGAGAAAACACATGGGTGGACACAGATCAATTACTTTTATTAATCTACCAAAAAGTAGTAAACAATTAAATGAAAACGTCCACATAAAACAGAAAGTCAAAAGAAATATGAACTACATATAGAACTAACTAATACAAATTACAATCTTTACAATACAAAACAAATAAATTAACCAAACAATAGAACTGAGGGCGCCAGCAAGGGGAAAAATAAGTAAAGAACAGCAAAAAAAACTAAATCACTTGCACACACCAGTGCATTCAATTCACACATCACATAGAAAATGTACAAGTTAGACACATGCACCCTTTAGAATTAACAAAAGACAACTACTAACAACCAATACACAAAATAACCCTTGAGGATATCAAAACAGCAACCAAGATGTCCAAATATTAATAATGTAAACAATTTAGAACATACTATCATCAGAAACAAACCAAACAACATTAAAATCCAACAACCCCAACACTAAATAACCACCCAATAATATTTTAGTAGAGAAAAAAGTGGCACAGGTATACATCATTACCTCCAATAAGCATAATGCAGATAGAGAAGATCTTCTCAGCATCAGTATTAGCAGAGACATTCCCGAAGCCCACACTGGTCAGACTGCTAAGAGTGAAGTAAAGTGAAGCAATGTAGACACTGCGCAACTTTGGACCACTGTTAGCTGAGCCATTCACTGTGGTATAAGGGATCTCTAAACGTTTTCCCAGCTCATGCAGCCAACCTAAGAGAGTTTAAAAGGACAAAACAAGATCAGTGTGAACACAAAAAAGTAAAATGTGAAAGCATGTAAAAAGTGAGATAGTATGAATTAAAGTAGCAAAAAAAGACTTGATATAAGACAAAGTACTCTGAAAAAATACAGTGGTTAGGTTTAGTGATTAAGTAAAAAAATTACTGTCCACCACTGTCAGTTTACATGGCATTCTCATTTTGTTGCATCAATCTTTAGGTTCACAAATATTTATTTGTGATAAACACTAATGTTAATGCCTTAACATCAACAAAGAAGAATTAATCATTATTCTTCACCGACTTCACAACACAGTAACTTTCAGGGAAACTGATAAATACGAAGTAATTTTAATTTTAAGTGTTTACAGGTGGGAACAGCTTAGGAATCTATTATCATTGAAATACAATGTCAATCGAGAAGCTAACCTAATGCAAACTAGAGATTTCTATGATAATGTTAAAATTATGTGAATGAGCAACAAAAGGTCAAATACAGCAAATAACCAGCTCAGAAACTAAACAAGAAACTAAACATTCTGATTAGAGTCATCTCTACTGATTCTCTCCTCTGTCAGGTGTCTCTTGGCCCAATCTGTTGCAATTTTCATATCCTTTCATCTGTCATTCAGCTACATGTGCCTCCATACTTGTAATATAATTACCCATTAAGCTGTTTGTCACTCACTCTTGTTATCACGTTGTTGTTTTATCTCTATATACAATATTGATTAAATGAATTTGCTACAAGTTCTCTTAATTATAAGTGACAAACCTCTTCAGTGAATATAATGAGAACAATTATTCTGAACTGATCAGCTCAATTAAACAGGTGTAAATTCATCAAGAGAGAGTTATATGCCACTCAGAATTTATTGTTGTGTCACTCCAAAAAAGTTCCATAAAGTTCTCCATGACTCAATTTTCAGTCAATAAGGTGAACAATTGAAGGTCATTTTCATGACTAAGTCTTTTGCTATGTTCATTGTTCAAATCCAATTTTAATTAAAAACTTTTCGATTCAATTAGGCAGATGAGGAGGAGCTTACAAGTTACAAGCTTATAGAAGGAATTATTGTATTGTACTAATGCTTTTTATAATATTTCAATATACCAGTAAGATATGCATTTTTAATTTAATTTAATTCATTTTTATTTGTATAGCACTTTTAACAATGGACATTGTATCAAAACAGTACCGTATAATTGTAAATTTGTGGTGAGAAAAACTCCCTGAGATGGTATGAGAAAGAAACCTTGAGAGGAACCAGACTCAAATGAGAACCATCCTCATCTGAATAGCGCCAAATGTCTATTCATTACAGGTAATCATTGTTAAGTTCTTGTCAAGTCAAAGTTCTTGTGTTTTTTTTAGTAATTTCACTGGTTTTTGGGCATTTTTAAGACTCTGTTATGAGCCTTTCTACATATTTGTGCATAAGTCTGGGAATATGTGTAAGTGCAGATGTTTGAGCAAAACTTTGTTACCTATGTCCCAGGTGGTTTGCACATGGCTGTCCATTTCCTTTTTTCCAATGATGTACCAGATGCAGGCCATCCAGTGGGCAAGCAGGGCAAACATGGACATGAGTAAGGTGAGCACCACTGTGCTGTGCTGGGAGTAGCGGTCCATTTTTTGCAATAGACGCAACAGGCGCAGCAAACGTACAGTCTTTAACAAGTGCACAACTGACACCTGCCAGACAAAGGTACATCATTACTATAATATCCTAACATAATGATGTGTAAGTGGATTAAAAACAGAAACCAGTTAGTAATGAGAGTTTCTTTTCTAATACACAAATAAATAATAAACAAACACACACATTTATGGGACTAGGTGTGTCTGCAATAAGAACAATATGTACAGTATGAATGATGTATGCAGTCACATATCAGCTATGCCACACTATGTAAGTGAAAACAAACCATATTGTCTGTCAGCTTGTTACTGTGGTGCCTCAGGCAGTCTGTAAATAATACTCATTATATCGTCCATTAATATAATCACCAGTCCCTTTCCACACAGGTAAGGTATTCTTATGTCTCAAAGCAGACATAATCATTCACAGTATAACAGACTATCATTCTTCACCTTACACTAATATTAACAAGAGGCACAGGCGTAGGAAGAAATGGCTCTCAGTAGCTTTTTTTTTTTATGAACACTGTTATTAAGAGAGTAATAGGATCAGTCAGTAATAAACACCCGGTTCTGTTTCTAAAAGTTTTCCTTTTACAAGTCATAATACCATTTGTAGAGTTTGGGCATGTACAACCCGAATTCCGAAAATGTTGGGACGTTTTTTATATTTGAATAAAATAAAAACTAGAAGACCTACAAATCACCTGAGCCAATATTTTATTTACAATAGAACATGAAAAGTGCCAATTATATATGTGTGGCTGTAACTGAGAACAGTTGTGTTTGGATGAAATCTGAAGACTGTAGCTGTGGGGGTAGAGTGTTGTGCTGGGAATTGTCATTAGCAGCCATGTTTGAAGGTCACAATGTTCTGAAAAGTTTTTTTCTGGTGGATTGCAGTGATAAATGAGTATAAAGGTGTACAAATGAACTGCAAATAAAATTGACTTTTTTATTTCTGTGTATTTTCAATATTGTACATTAATAATGAAGACATCCAAACTATGACAAAATCTTTACCAGACATCATGTTCTACCGTTCTAATGTTATGCCTGGCCTGTGGTAAACGAAAAAGCATTTAACAACCCAGAACATGTTTTAAATTTTAGATTGTCCAAAGAAGCTACTGTTTTGATGACAGCTTGGCATACTCATGGCATTCTCTCATCAGATTCAGGCCGTTGTCACCTCATGCTCGAGAGGCTCTAATTAGGACTGTACCAGGAAAGGAAGACCAAGAGCTAGCTTTGCTGCTATGAGCTATTTGTTCAAGGAGAGTGATTAAGTGCTGGAGTGTCCTCGTTATACTTAGTCCTTCCTCGTATGTGTTTGGCATCTATGGGATCTTTTAGCTATGCTGCTCCATACCTGTGGAATTTACTTCCTTTTTTCACATCTTATTTGGAAACTTTTCCAAAATCTTTTGAAGCATTCATATTATTGATATTGTATTTGTATGTATTTTTGGTTGTATAGTTTTATTATTTTAAAATGTTGTTAATTGTTTTATTTTTATTGTATGTAAAGGGTCCTTGAGTGTCATATCCTTATCATATCCATCTGATGATGACCTGTCCTACACAATCATCTAAATCCAGATAAAAGCAGCCAACAAGCACTCTGGAAAATCCTCAAGATTGTTAAAAAACTACTTCCGGTGACTACCTTAGTTTACAGTTTACAGTAAATAATTAATACATGTTCACATAAGCAGTATGATTAGTAGCAATATTTCTGACTCATGTAACTAAACAAGTTGTTTAACACATTCTCACCAGATCCGATTGTGGTGACTGGTGAGTTGCTGAACACCAGTTTGTGAAGATAGAGTGGTGTCAAGAAGTAATGAATGAGTGCTGTTTGTTAGTAACTGTACTTTGTTCTATGTGGTTTTCTTAAATTAGCACTGAAAATTAGCACCTGTAACACCACAGCATATATTGCACTATAACACTGTTGAATACTGTACTCTTCTGATGAATACTGTATCTATTTACTGAGTTTCTCCCAATTAATAATTACCAAGCATTTCAATTTGGTATGACAAAATAACATTTGAAACATTGTTTCAATGAAAATTAAATAAAGATATTCCTAGCCTATAGGGTTTCTATGGCTAAGTAGTAAACAGTACACTTTGGCTTAAACACTTTAATTAAGAAATATTAAAAGCAAAACTTTTGAACTCACCACACTAACATTGAAGGCATACAGAAGATCAAAGGGCAGTGCGGCCACCAAGTCGATTACTAGCCAGGTGGTCATGTAGTGGATGCAGATTTGCCGTGCCTCAAAAATTACTTGTCCAGATGTGCTCACATATGTAGTGCGAAAGTTAAGCACAATGTCTACAATTAGTGTGAAAAATATGTTTAGACAACAGACACTTTCAGCTCATTTCCAATAACCTACAGCCCACAAAGTTTAAAAGATACAGGTGAGAGTCCACACTAAATATTCTCACCAATGATAAAAAGGATCTCCACAGAAATGTCACTGACAGTGGTGCTGCGGGTCAAGTCTTCATCACCAATAAAACACACATTATATGGCACAGTCACAGCCACATAGAAAGTAGCCAGCAGGATTAGCCAATCCCAGCCAGCCTTGAAACTGCTGAAGTGGAGAAGGATGAACTTGGACTTCTTAGCATCTGCAACTTTGTATTCCGGCAAAGCTGGAGGATCACCAAAAACATTCTGATAACAATAAGGATAAAGATGAAAAAAGGGTTTAGAAGTTCAGCTGCATGTCCACAGTGACATGTTTTTCTCCTTCTTTTTTGCCTTTATTCAGCATGCCATTTATGTTTACTTTTAAAATTTCTTCTGTTATTGTAATAATAATAATAATAATAATAATAATAATAATAATAACAATAATAACGATAATAAACCCCACTACACTAATATACACTATACTGCAATAAATGGTGATTACTGTTTATATATACTTTAGTTATAGATTTTCATGCCACACTTACATAATGTTAAAATCTTGGGCAATAATGTGCAATAAACTTAGTGCAATGATAATAATAATGTTTACATGTGCAATGTTCGACTACTGTAGTCTTGCATTTTTTTCCCATTTGTTTTACTGCTGCTACATATTTTATTTCCTGCTGCTATACATTTGTTTCACTTAACATATAAAAATTTAACACAAATGTATTCAAATTCTCTCTTTTTTTTGTTTTATTTTACTTTAATGTTTAACTTTACTTTGAAGAACTGCAAAAAAATTTATTATGGCATCAATAAAGTTTTCTGATTCTGATAGATTCAGATAATAATAATAATAATAATAATAATAATAATAATAATAAAAAGAAGAAGAAGAAGAAGAAGAAGAAAATGAAGAAGTAAAAGAAGAAAGAGAATCCAGTAATTATGAGTAGAAATTTTCAGTTGGGATTTCTTAAGACAGACAAATTTCACAATCACAGATTTGACAATCTGCCAAACATGAAATCAGCTATTTTCGATTTTGCATTTGCATTCATCAGAAGCAACGTGCTTTACACATTTTTGTCTGCAGTTTATTATTAGTTCATCTGTCACTGAATTTAACTGAATGTAAATACTACGAGTGGCCAATAGTCTTAACTTGTAATATGTCTTCAAATAAATCCTTCATGATGTTTCATGATTTTGCCTTCTGTAACCTCATATACTCTGTCATTTACCCTCCATGCATGTTTGTTCACCCTGTGATACCTTGTTGAGCTTAATTTTGTTTTGTTTCTGCCGGTTGTGGAGATGTCCTGAGATGTGATACAGGACGGTGTTCGAGCGAATTCGAGCAGTGTTAAATGGATACCCTTTGATCTGGCCACGATGACACTCTGAGAAAGAGCAAGTAAAACTAAGTTAAATGAAGTAGCTAAGATAAAAAACAGGGATACTTCAACATCAACAAATGTGGTAAAAAAAAAATTATTATTTTTTTTTAATGTGTATGACAGCAAAAATTACAGACACAACACAGACGCTAACACAAACACCAGTCCATTATAAATCAATTTGGTAAATGTCTTCTTAAAAAAAGGTTTACATAATTATGAATACACTTATGTATTTCATAATCATACCTGACATTTATGTAAGGATTTGTGAAAAATATTGTTCAAATAATGATTCCCACTACTATTCACCTGTCCTTTGCAAACACCAGTGATTTATACACTAAAGCAAAATAATGTTTCTTTTCAACATTTCAATTTAAATAGTGAATAAGAGGGGGGACTTATTTTTTTCCTTGTTGTCCTGTTTTTTACCTGCTATTCATGAAATATATCTGCAGATTTGGACATTCACAGTGTTGTTACACAACAGCAGGTGCAGAGGCTATTGTTAATGTCTGACCTACTTATGTCAAAGCCAAAATAAAAACTCAACCCAACACAAAACTGAAACACAGACACTGTTAATGCCAATAATAATGTTTTTTTTTTCTCAGAACTTCATGTGGGCCTAATAATTTAAATATTAACAAAGCAGGTAACTAAAACAAAAACAAAGGCAAAAAAATCAGAAAGGTGGGCTTGGTATTCCCTGATTATGCCAACATATATTCTTTCAAACACTGATATTATATTAATTATAAAGTTTTAAGGATGCTTGAAATACACAAACAAGCCCACAAAACCTTTTTTTCTTTCAATGGGGATGGTTTTTGCCTTGGTGTCTGTGATGTCTTTAAATGAAGCAAGGAAGAGAACAACATCGCCTTTCTCATTCTTAATAGGCACAATATCCAGAAGACACCAGAACACACAACCTGTATTGGAGACAGAAAAACATTTAGAGTTCAAACATTGCAGTATTTTCCTTATGAGTACAGTGAACCAATCAGACTCTTTCTATATATTAATTTAATAAATATGCGTGTGTGTGTGAGAGAGAGAAAGATACAGTACAATCTGATACTAAATACTAGGGCAATTATGGGTAAAATTCAGCTTGATTGCTCACAGCTCGTGATGTCAAATCTCTTGTTGACACTTGAAAAAATGCTCAAAATGTTTGGAAATTGCAAATAAAATAAAAATGTTAAACCTTTTTTTTTTAATGGATGCTCCGAATACCGTATTTTTCGGTATAAGCCGCTAATTTTTCCCCACGCTTTGAACCCCGCGGTCTAAACAACGAAGCGGCTAATTTATGGATTTTTCCTGGGTTTTTCCCGGTTTCACAAGCTTCAAGAAAAAAAACTGAGCCCCATAACATTAGACCAATGCAATTGCCGAATGGGTTCAGGTGAACCAATGAAATTCTTTAAATTAAATCAGATGCGCTCCCACTGAATCAGGCCACACCACATCATAAATATGGATGATGTTCCTCTGATGTTTGACCTGCCGCTCACTCGGACTGTCTACAGGAAATGCGAATCGTTCATCACGCTGAAAACAACCGGGCATAAAACACACTTCACCTGTGTTCTGAGCTGCACGGCATCGGGAGAAAAGCTTCACCGATGGTGATTTTTAAACGCACAAAGATGCCAAAAGAAAAACTCCCAAGAGAAATTGTTGTGAAAGGAATGAGGAAGACGGTGAACAATGACTTTCTTGGTAGTCTACTGTTTAGATACAAGCTGTGTAACAGGCACTGTCTTTCATTAAAGCCTGTGTAAAGTTCATTAGTTTCAATGTAGGAAATGCGGCTTATAGACAGATGCGGCTTATTTATGTTCAAAATAAAAATCTTTGTCAAAATCAGTGCGTGCAGCTTATATTTTAATAGCTTAATAGTCTGTAATCATAGCTTTTATAATACATTTATTAGTATTGGTGAAAACTATTAAACAGAGGTGGGAGTAAGTCACTAAATGAAAGTCTCAAGTCAAGTCCAAGTCTTAACATTGCAAGTCGAAGTCAAGTCAAGTCATTCTGTTGTAAGGCTCAAGTCAAGTCAAGTCAAGTCAAGTCAAGTCATACTCTTTGTCAAGTCAAGTCCCAACTTAGTCATCAAGTCATACCAAGTCGCACACAGATTTGTTTGACACATTTTTTAACTCAGGGACTTTTATTACTTATTTAGACACAGAGGGGTGGTGATGGGTTACAAAAATAAATAAATTAACTTGTGTGTAATAAAATATCGTTAAGAAGCACTTTAAATGCTCTAAAATAAAAATAAATTAAATGAACAAGTAAACAAGAATTAATTGTAAGTTTTTTAGACAGTAGAATATGCTGATGTTCCCTTCTCAGGAGGAGTCAGAACAACAGTTGTTAAATTGGATCATTTCTATCTATGAATACGATGATATATCTGTGTAAACATGGAGTGAACAGTCACATGTCCCCATCTCAACATATAGTAATGTTAAACTGGATCATTTCTATCTATGAATACCCTGATGTATCTGTGTAAACATGGAGTGAACAGTCACATGTCCCTATCTCAACATATAGTAATAATCTTCTTCTTCTTCTTTCGGCTGCTCCCATTAGGGGTCGCCACAGCGGATCATCCGTCTCCATACTTATAGTAATAATAATAATACCTATAAGTGTAAAGTATACTCTGTCATCTCATCAGACACCAAACAATGGGTTGCATACTCAAAGTAGAATATCAATATCAGAAAAATAAAATCTTACTGTACAAGTGAGGCAGTGGTTTTTAAAAGGTGATGAACCCAACATTGTTTGCTCTGTTAAGAGTTATCCACAAACTATTATGATCATGTTACTCTAGGGCTTTTCATTTATTTTTCTAATATTTTTAATAATGTACAAAAAATAAAAATATCAGGTCATGCCCCAGTATTTATGGAGATATTTACCATACATCAAACCAGATTTATGTATTTGGCCATAACAACTTTAACCCTTGACCACTTCAATGTTAAACTGTGATGTCTGGACAGTTTAAAATAATGCCAATGTGAAGGCAAATTACAGTGAATTGCATTTGCAAAAATCAAACTGGCCATGTACGCGTAATCTCTAAACCCGAACTTTATTATCCTCGGGGGTGGGGCTGGTGTTGTTGCGGTGTACATGTTGTCTTGTCCGTGGAGGGATCTGCTGTTTTGGCAGGCGGCAAGCGGCTTCCGGGTAGCGTCTAGCAGTTTACGCATGCGAAAGACTGAATCGGGTTCGCTGACTTATTGGAAAATATATAGTCCATTCTTAATTATATAAAAAAAAAAATCACATTGAAAAAAAATATTTTCCAAAACTCATTTCAAGTAAATAGGCACAAGTCTGAGTCAAGTCTAAAGTCACAAGGAGCAAGTCTAAAGTCAAGTCGAGTCTTTTCAGAGATCTAGTCAAGTAAGTCTCAAGTCCAGAAAATTGTGACTCGAGTCTGACTCGAGTCAAGTCATATGACTCGAGTCTCCCACCTCTGCTATTAAATGTAGTAATTTATTCACGGCGCTTTTTTATTATTGTGTGTTTTAATCGATTCAATCCATTGTTTTCCTCAAAATTCTACAAACAATTTAGTCACGAAGTGTGAGGCCATAGTCAATAGCTACAGACTTCAAACTTCAGATTAGCTCAAGAACAGAGCGTAGAGAGCTTCATGGAATGGGTTTCCATGGTCGAGCAGTTGCATCCAAGTCTTACATCACCAAGTGCAATGCATAGCATCAGATGCAGTGGTGTATAGCATGCCGCCACTGGACTCTAGAGCAGTGGAGACATGTTCTCTTCACTGTCTGGCAATCTGCGTCTGGGTTTGGCGGTTGCCAGGAGAACAATACTTGTCTGAATGCATTGTGCCATGTTTATAGTTTGGTGGAGAAGGAATTATTATGTGGGGTTGTTTATCAGGTGTTGGGCTCAGCCCCTTAGATCCAGTGAAACACTTAATGCTTCAGCATACCAAGACACTTTGGACAATTTCAACTTTGTGGGAACAGTTTTGGGAAGGCTTGCTCCTGTTCCAACATGTCTGCACACCAGTGCACAAAGCAAGGTCCAAAAAGACATGTATGAGTAAGTTTGGTCTGGAAGAACTTGACTAGCCTGCACAGAGTCCAGACCTCAACCTGATAGAACACCTTTGGGATGAATTAGAGTGGAGCCTGCGATTCAGGTCTTCTCGTCCAACATCTGTCTATAAAAGGTCCACACAATTAACAGTGCATATCAGAGCACAAACCAAGCCATGGAGTCCAAGGAACTGTCTGTAGACTTCTGAGACAGGATTGTATGGAGGCACAGAGGTGGGGAAGGCTACAGAAAAATCTGTGCAGCAATGAAGCTACCAATGAGCACAGTGGCCTTCATCCTCCGTAAATGTAATAAGTTTGTAACCACCAGGAATTTTCCTAGAGCAGGCCGCCCGTTCAAACTAAGCAAACAGGGAAGAAGGAACTTAGTCAAGGAGGTGACCAAGAACCCGATAGTCACTTTGAAAAAGCTCCAGCATTTCTCTGTTGAGAGTGGAGAACCTTCCAGAAGAACAACCATCTCTGCAGCACTCCACCAATCAGACCAACCAACCACTGAAGCCGGTCCTCAGTAAAGGCACATGACAGCCTGCCTGGAGTTTGCTAAAAGGCACTTGAAGGACTCTCAGACCATGAGAAACAAAGATTGAACTTTTTGGCCTGAATGCCAAGCGTCATGTCTGGAGAAAAAACAGGCACCAATCATCACCTGGTCAATACCATTTCTACAGTGAAGCATGATGGTGGCAGCATCATGCTGTGGGCATGTTTTTTAAAGGCAGGAACTGGAAGACTAGTCAGGATCAAGGGGAAGATAAATGCAGCGATGTACAGAGACATTCTTGATAAAAACCTGCTCCAGAGGGCTCTGGACCTCAGACTGGTGTGACAGTTCATCTTCCAATAGGACAACGACCCTAAAAACACAGTCAAGATAACAAAGGAGTGGCTACGGTACGACTTTCCCGATTGAACATCTCTGGAGAGACCAAAAATGGCTGTGCACTGACACTCCCCATCCAACTTGATGGAGCTTGAAGGGTTCTGCAAGAATGAATGGGAGAAACTGCCCAAAAATAGATGTGCCAAGCTTGTAGCATCATACTCAAAAAAACTTAAGGCTGTAATTGGTGCCGAAGGAGCTTCAACTAAGTATTGAGCAAAGGCTGTGAATAATTATGTACATGAGATTTTTTGTGATGTGTGTGCCTTTTTAAATCATGTCAAATCAACTGAATTTAGCACAGGTGGACTTCATGTTGTAGAAACATCTCAGGGAGGATCAGTAGAAACAGGATTCACCTAAGCTCAGTTTTAAGTCAAGGCAAAGGCTGTAAATACTTATGTGATTTATATATATATATATA